>OX104063.1:269354403-269426196 GCA_944474145.2 Dicrocoelium dendriticum
GACAGAACGTGGTAACGGATAACAGATTGCCTCGTTTCGAGCTCCGCAGCTGGATATTTGGCGTAGCAGATGTAATCGAACTGCAAAGTCACGCGCTCGCTACGGCCCAAAGGACTGCACACCTTTAGTCCATCGACCATGAGCTCTTCGTTAGTGAGCACTAGATCTAATATCGATGGGTTGTTTCCTGTTCTGAACCTGGTTGGAACGGTGACGTGGTTATACAAGGAGGTGCTAGAGAGTAGCTCTTGCAAATATGCCTTGAACACCTCTGTCTCGGATGCTGGATTTTCCAAGTCATGGGTGTTGACATCTCCTGCAACGAGGATGTGGCTGTACTTCTGATTAAGCACGGAGCGAAAAGCGGAGATAAGTCTGTTGTCGCTTTCCGGAGTGGATTTCGGTGGTCGGTAAACCACAGAGAGAAGGCATACGTCGTTGCGTTCCAACCACAGTTTGCACCAAAGGACGTCGGTGACACAAGTCTGGGGATCGTCTATGAGCTCACAACGAAGGTTCGTTCGGAAATAAATGAGCACGCCACCGCCCTTGCCCGTTCTGTCGTTCCGGAGAAGTGACATACCCGGTATGGCAATCTCAGCGTCTGTGATTTCGCCGCTCAGCCAGGTTTCGGCGATCATTATGATATCTCGAGGCTCCGAAGCCAAACGGTGACGGAGTTCTACCAACTTACTTATGAGGCCTTGTGCATTAGTATACATGCAGGATAGTGCTTTTGTAACCAAGAGTGAGCTAGCACAGGTTGTGGTAGGAATGGAGTTTGTGCCGACCGTTAACGGGTCGGCCATTAACCGTTTTTTTGTGGTGAAGTTTGCCTTTGAGTTTGCTTTCGGTTAGACGACTGATCGCGGCCTTCCGGGCCCTGCTGGTCCCCCGTGTTCAGCCGTGTTTCGTGGGATATTGCGGTTGTTGATAAATCCATGCCTTCACAAAGTTGCATGAGTGGATGTTTCAACAATTTGATGGCTCCCCGTGAGTCGTTGGTAATCCGTGGCAGCGTACCTGATGCCTTTAACCGAATTTCAGCTGGCAGCTTCATGCGGAATTTGGACCAGTTTTCCAAGGCGAGCGGTAACCTAAACTCAGATTGAAGCACCACCTTCATAAGTCTGGGACCGTTCCCTTTGTAGTTGGGTGAAAATGGAATCCTGGTCAACCGCTTAGCGATGATATTATTGAGGGAGATTTCGTGGCGGATGTAACTCCATTGCTCCCGGTCATGTGCATCCGCTGCATCAGAGGTTGAGTTTTGGAGCTCAGGAACCCCGTACACAATTATCGTCCGTTTCGCCTCGGCTTTACGAACTTCCTCACGGTTGCTCATCTTTTTCGGACGTTCGTTCCAGGGGATATCAGGAAGTATGCGTGCCTCGAGTGATGAATGATGAAGCCTGTTGGACGATAGTAGAACTGCCTCTGTGTCCTTGGTGGAGTTTAGTGTCACCCGGAGAAGTCGGGGTTCACCGTAGTGCGCTGAATTTGGATGACGTGTGACTCGTCTCAGCATTGCAGGTTCAACCGAAATGCCAATCGCAGTACATATAGACTTCCACTGATTACGATCATCCAACAGCTTCCCCTTTATTGTACTCGCCTGTGATTCAGGAACATTTGTACACACAACGGTTAACGCGCCTTGGCTCCTTGCGTTGGATGCAGATTTGCCATGACTTACAGACACGGTGTTAAACGGATTGTTTGGTTGTTGGAGTCTGGTCAACTTACTGTTGCTTGGTGAGGCCACCGGAGTCGGAGGTAATTTAGCCGGTGTATGCATTGAGGCGACTGAGGCGTACGACGCCCGACTTTTCTCTACGGCGGAAGAGGTTTGCCCCGGAGCTTCCGCGGTTGCTGTTGAATGGAGGTGGGGCGTGTGACTCAAAGGTGTGGACATCAGTACTCTGGATGTTCGTCCGCTTTTGGGAGGTGAGTGAGGCAAGGGATTTGGAGTAACTGAGGCTGCAGCGCGACATGAGCGTCTAGCCCTTTTTTTCGGCATCGAGGTGGAGCTTTCTTTGACCGACTGTGGTACAATCATGGCCATATTCGCGGCCGGTGGTGCAAGCCTGGCGTTCAACAAATAAGCGATTGTCGCATTCAAAGTATCGCACCTTTCCATGAGTGCACCTAAGCAACCGAACACTGGAGTTAACTGGCAAGTTGGACAAAACCAAAATGCGTCAGTAGCCTTGTTTATTTGCCTTGCTTCTTGCTCGGACTTTCCTATACAGCTCGGGTGGAACGAGCCACTGCAGTTTCGGCACGTTATACCCATTTTAAGGGCTTTGCCGCAATTAGCTGAAGAGCAGATACGTCGTTGCATGATATTCGGCATAGTTGTTGTATTTTTTCAAGCACGAAGACAAGCAAGATGTCGATCGCAAATTCCAAAATGACGGGCACAGCAGTAAATCACTGAGATCTCCGAAGATATCAAGCGGAATTCCACGAAACTTTCACAGATTGATAAACACACCAAACTAAAAAGTTTGGTGCACAACTAACACAGCAACACACGTAAAATACAGTAATTCCAGAGAAAAAGCAGGATCCAGCGCGTGGTAGCAGAAAATTCCCATGGATACTTTTGAGATAAGCTCGTTTCTGCTTCTGGCACAAGTCATATGTTGGCCAACTTAATTTATTTTCCAGCCGAATATTGCGTGCGAAGAGAGCACGGAAAGGTAAATGCTCAGTAGATAGGCAAAGCAAACGTCTGAGCCATGGAAGCTTATGCAGTAATACTATGAGGCTTATATCCTCGTAAAGTGTGCCTGATCCGAAAATCATAAGTAAGCGGCCACATTGCTAATAGGATATTGCCAGTGTATGCGGGTAGTGCACCGAAGACAGCACTGATCAAAGGCAGATGGCCTCTGAACGTCCGTTGCATGAACAGGCCGTTTCACAACCGAAGAGCAGAACGCTGTCAATGTGGATTTATAAACTCTGCCCTTTACGGAGAAGCTCAAGCCGCGTCGACGCCAGAGATGGGGGAGTTATTCATAAGAAACCCCAGCCTTATTGACGAGCAAAGAGACCTCATCCGTTAAGCGGTTAACGCTGACGCAAATCTCGAATAAACAAAATTATTCACCACTACCACAGAATGACCTGGAATAGCAAGGAAATGACCGGTGCCTATTCAGCCCCGTAAGCACTTCTTACATTTCGAATGAGCAAACGTCATTCCAAAATGGAAGGCAGACAATCCAATCTGAACAACATACTTTAGGCGGCTTGTGAGTAATCGCGAATAATGGTGATGTCGTCTGCGTTCTCCAAATTATGAGCTCGATTCCCCGGAAGCATCTGAGGCCTTTGGTTTTAAACTTATTTAGAGCCCTCTCCAGTATGCCATCTACAGTGAAAACGAGCAGGTTGACTGATGCATGTTAGCCCTAACTTACGCTCCTGTTGATTCCAAAAGGGGGGAGGTGAAAGTCCGCCATTTGCACGCACTCGGCCTGAGGTTCGAGAGTAGATAGTTCGAAGGATGTACACTTAGATCTCAGAAAATTCCTTTATCCAAAACAGCTCCAGATCGTAGCATGGTCACCTGAGTCAAAAGCAGCCCATAAGTCTAATAAGGCGGATGCCGTTGATCGGTCGAACGTTTGAAGACGCTCAGGTATTTGGCAGAGAGAAAGGACATGATGGATACAACTCCGGCCAGAGCGAAGTTCGGCTCTTCGCGTATGTTCTGTTTGATTACCAGGCTGCACTATATGAAAAGTCTGATGGTGCGCATTCTGGATACCACATATATATGACCATTCCTTTTGTGGCTAACACGGTGTATCCAGGTACGACCTTTGTGGTCGGGAACGATATCCACTAGGCTTTAATCAGTTGGGATGACTTTAGTAACCCGAATCTCTTGGAGAAGGGAAGTTGTCTCCAGAACAACTGATGGACCTCCATCTTGCGAGCAGCAGGACTGATTTCGTATTGGGCAGTTGCTTTGTAACGGTTTAATGGACAAAGCTCAAAAACTACCTTAGCTGCAGATGGTAGCAAAGCGTCTACACACCAGGCAGCTATCTGTATCCATGAATGGGAAATCATTGGCACTGCTGCCCAGTTAAACTGCTGCTACAAATGCTCAAACCACCAATTATATCAGCGCTTTTGATAGTGGATTGGCTTGGCAGTTATTTCGCACAGACAATCGCTTAAAATCGGCCTTCTACTGCCATTGGATGGCAGCAAGCGGAAAAGTCTGCGGAAAATCTCCGATGTGGTATCAAGATCCTTCCAAAGGTGCTGTTTGCGTTCAGGGTTAGTGGTTAGGCGAGGTTAATGGTACTCAAAGCTAGCTGTAATTGCCTGACTAGCTAGAGAAGTTGGAGGGATAATGGAGAGACTCAGTGGTCGACAATACTACTGGCACAAACTTTGACCAGAGTCACAGTGTTGCGTTTAGCGATGCAAATCTCTGCAAAGTGCGTTTCTGTGTCAGAGCACTATGCGCCTTGAGATTTGAAGCTAACGCTTCCTGAAACATGCTTAGAACGCTTTGGGTAGGAAGCTCATTCACGTCAAGTCATATCCGGCGACGCCGATGGGCGACTAAAGAGTAAAGTGACCTTGGCACACAAACTAGCGTGTGAAGCAAATTAAAGTAAGTACTTCAGCTTGATTTTAAATCCTGTATGCAGCCCCGCCAGCTATAACTGATAGCGATGTGATCGATCTGCCTACATGACAACCCAGGTAAGTGACGCCTCCAGGATGCGCGTTGACGCCAGACACACCGAACGCTAGTACTCAGTAGGAAGGGACTGCAGTCGGTGCAGAACACTGATAGACGTTCACTAGTCTTTTGTGCGCACGAGATTGTTACTTCAACCATTCAGTTCATGTTTTTCAACATTAAGTCTGCCGACCTGCGCGTTTAAGTCCACTGTGAGTACTGCGATGTTTGTATGGTAATGTTCTTGAAGCAGGTGGGATAGTTTACTGTTGAACTGGTTTTTAATTGGCTTTGGGCTACATTCTGTAAGAGCGTGCGCTACTATAGCGAACAAGCAACACCTTATCTTCGAGAGTGTTAAGCAACAATAAGGTCTCAAATCGAATCCTGCAGAGTCTGCGACTGTAATTGGACGTTGCCTCGCAAGGGTCAACCATGCTCGTGCTCGGTTGTAATGCGGATAAATGCAATACGGTGGAGATACGTCGTAAACCAATTGTCACATTTATGATCGGACACATTATGGTTTCAGATGTTTCATGAAAGCGTTATCTTGGAATATCGCCAGTTGATGAATTAGGTTAAGCAAAGATATTCCCGGCATTTTTAACAAAAGACGACCATTTGAGGAAGGCATATTACTGGTTTGATCTCCTAATTCATCACCAATCATTAACACGAAGCTTATTTGTACTTTATTATAGGAGCATTGCAATCGTTGCAGAAGAGCGATCTGGTTGCAATCAAGATCTCTCGATGAAGGACGACAACTAAGTTGGGAAGGTAAGAAGACAAAAGCAGTCAGCTGTATGCGCCTTTTAGTACCCATAAACTTGGCACATCCAACTCCTTAAACCTAGTCACTTCGCCTTCCTGAGAAGGAACCATCTGAAGATCGCTGTTAAAAAGAGTCGATGGCATTCTTACCAAAATTGTTCTTGCAACTATACCAATCATGGAGCGCTTTTTGACGTAAACCATTTCACCGTGCACGCTATCCATATTGCAAGGATAAGTAGACGATTGATCACAGTGATTAATTACGCGACGTATCCGCGGATGACAATGCATTCTGTTCAGCAAGCCTATGTAAATGGTGCAGGTAGATGCAGCGTCTTGTTAACGTGCATCTTCCGTTGACTCCATAGAATCGTGATCCATATTTTCAGTAGCCTGTGTTTCAGTAACATCATTCAGCCGCAATGGTGATGTTTTAGATTTTATGTCCATATTAGATTAATGTTGCATCCAGTCACTTTGTGATCTGTGTAAACAGGGTTTGCACTTTTGAACACAGGCAGGCAATTAAAATAAGTGAGCAGTAATTTACCGAAGTCATTTGTGTATATGACGCATGTTAGCTAGCCATCCATCTTGGCGCTTGACAGTATCCGCAGTTTGGGTGCCACTAGTCCTCGAATTCTAAACCTCATGCAGTGTGAGCGATGTTATAAATCTAAAGATGAATGGACCCCCACTTCTTACACTTTTCTATTAAACTGAGCTTTTGCTTTTTTAGCATTTGCTGCATACCTAGACGTTAATCTATTTTCTTTGCAGCGAAGCACCATTCATGACCATCGTCTTGGTCGTCGTGCCTTGCAATTATAGGCTACTTGCCATGTGCGTCCGGAACACATATTATTGCGCACATGAAACCAATATTGTTTTGGATTACCAAGCGGTTATTAAGAGCAGAATATATTAGCCTTTATTCGGTAACCAAAAATCCGCTAAAAGCAAGCGTACAATGGGGAAAACAAAATGCGTTTAACCAAGATGAGCTGATGGCTGGTTCTGAAGCCAATTATACAGCGAGATTTAGTAATCTTGTCCAGGGCTAGGAGCGGATGCGCTCAGGTGTGGACGTACCCCGTTAAGCTGAATTGCTAACTCTCCCATGGCGCTTACCATGTGCTCCAGGCAGTATGATTCCATTTACCAGCGAAAGCAGCCTACTAAACGCTGACGGATTTGCTGAAAGCCAGTCTTGATATGCTAACAGCTTCTGTGGCGACGGCAATACGCCGCCCATCGACCGGTCTTCATCTATGGCCAGGCTGTTCTTCTCAATTGCTAGCACAGCGACCCACTAAACATTTCACAATGAACACTTTTGCTGACTTTTTCACCTGCTTGAAGACCAAGTTCTGATAGATTGCAATATAACATCTTCAGTGCGGCTGTGACGTCTGGCTGACATCCAGTTCTCACAGCCGAACGGCCCACGCTTCGTCGGTCTTGCAGTGCAGTCGATTCATGACGCATGCATTGCGGCTGTGGTGTCTGGCTAACGTCCATTTCTCATAGCCGAACGACTTGCGTTCCTTTGTTCTTGCACTGCAATCCACTCATGACAGGACGATGTCAGCTGCGGTGCTTGTTAGCCTTCATTTCTCACAGCCGAATGGTCCGGTGAGCCCTACGATCGTAGAAGCACACTTCGCGGCTTTGTGCTTCATCTCACCTCGGTCGGCAAAGCAATTTGCGCCATTGGACAGTTGGCAATTCAGTGTACTTTGTTACGTCAGCACCCGAGTGCAGCCGCTTCTAGCTACGGACATGATTAATAAAGCAAAGTAGATATGAGTTCGATTCATGGAAGAACACCGGGAGAAAGGCACACCTGATGGGCTCCGATAGGGTGAAATTATCGTGTGGTCGTTTTCCAGATTGGCGATCGACCTTTTTGACTTTTAATCTAGTTACCATGATCCAACTTATTTCTATTTTGGTAAGCAAAGCCAAAGGTCACAAGTTGACGAACCTTTGTGGTAGCTTCAATACTCGACTTAAAAATTACGAGAAAAAGGGGTATACTGCGGTCCGTGTGAGCTTGATGTTACTTGAAGTATCGAAAGTTACACAAATGTCGTTTACTTTAAACATTTTGGTTGCAGCCAGTCATTAAGCTCGATTTCGGGACCAATATCCGTTATAATTGTATTCACTTCCGTTTATCTCATTAAGCAAGTGGAGCGAACAGTGTTTGACCACGGTCTTTCTAACAATGAATTTTCGATTTTACTATAGCTGTGTTGGGATATGGTTGCAATGGCAAGATGACCGTCTTATAAAAACATCAAGCAAAGTTTATAATCTGTTGCATTTAGTCCATTGGAAAGTATTGTTGTGAAACTCAGCAGAAAGAAATCACTAAATCGAATAGCAAGAAACATCAACGAGGTACAACACACGTGAAACAAGCTGCATTTTAAAATACATTTATCATTGTACAAGTACCTGTTTTTCAAGGGCCGACGAGGCTGAAAGCAAGAACAATTGATGAACTAGCATAATGACAAGGTTGATGTGCACATAGCAGCGGATGCATTATACGTCCTTACTGTTAGCGGCATTTTGATAGTTATAAGCATTCTCATATTGTATCGTGATTTGGCCGGGGATAATATGTTTGTTTGCTGCGATCATCGGAGAGTATAATTCCGAACAGCTTTATCAACTTAATTGCTTTTCCTCATAACACGAAGTTCCAAGCTCTGCTTCATCTAGTATGTTGCTTTGACCGAACAATCTATACTGATACCTGTTGTGTCGCCGCCGACGCCTTCATCCCACGGCCGCAATAAGAAGTCCAAAGAGGAGTCAGAATGATACTTCTATACATGAAATGATATTTGCTTATATACTTCTGAAAGAAAAATGAACCACAGGTAATGATTTACACTTGAACCATCCAACAGATGTAAGACGTCAAACGCAACGGCAAATAAGCAGCCGTGTGATCAAGAGCAAAACACATATCGTTGCAAATAGCGTCATAAGACCCCAAGCGTAAAGCGAACATCCATTTACAGTGAAGCGCACTGGCTCAACGGATTGACGAAATGTGGCGTTTAGACAAACGTCATTAACCAAGGAGAATAAGAAATGCAGATCAACAAAGTAAAGAATACTATGACAAATAAATATTACTTTAACCTAACCAAGTAGAAAAGTGATGCGGAAACACCAATGTACTGTGTTCTTGCAAATTAAAATGCTGAAGATGGCACGGAGATGAGTGTCCGTTAACTACGACGTGTGTGTACCAATCGTCGCAGTCAGCTAACAATTCTTCTTTGTTGTGTTCTTGATGCCGCATAAGTGAGTGGGTGGGCGTTACAGTACTTCCTCAACCGTCCATAGATGCCGCGTGCTAGTCCGCACCTATCCTACAGTGAATGAGCTCACGTGTTGTTTTCGCGTCCACTGTGCATCACGTGGTTTGTTGGCTGAGCGCTGCACCAACCGATGCAGACGTTCTGCGTACACTTGTACTGATTTGCAATTGGTCAAGACGATGGATTCGACTTGATGTGGTTATGAATTGGGTTGAATATTCTTAAGGAGGAGCTTGATTCCGTTAAGTACTGGCTTGATTCCGGAAAGGTATAGACACCTGGTGTTCCGTGAAATTTGTCTTCATGCTCTTGTGTGAGATTCTGTCGTCAGTTCCTGTTATCTAACCACACGTTCCACCGAATTAAATCGATCAAATAGGCGGTCATTCACCATTATTGTTGCGTACACGGTGTCTATTACGATGTGTCGATTGGTTGAGTACCAGACCTTTAAAAACACCATCGCGATTGTTGTACTTCCATGTGTTGGGATCTTTGCACTCTTCAGGTTGGAATGGTGTCCTTCTTGATATTTATGCGCAGAAACTAATAGATGAGGATCATGTATTCTGACGACCGCTTTCTGTCTGGTGCTTCTTGTACCGAGGTTACTTCTAATTTGTGCAAATTAGTTTTTACCGCACTCGCTGTAGTTTAGCTGGTAGATAATATTACATTTGTCCGTTTAATTGAAATCTTTGGGTCTTGAGATCAATTTCCTTAGGGTTGTACTTGGTTTGTGGGACACATTCCATTTGAGTGCAGCGATCTTCATGTAGTTTTGAGACATTCTTGTTTTAGGTATCTCCATCCGAATGTTTTCTTGCACACGTGACTGCCACTTCTCTTGCTAAGACGTTCGTTTCTTTAATCTACTTCGGATGAAAGTTCTCGGATAACCGTTGTTTCTGCACATTTGCTGTAGGTTCTTTTCTTCCAGTTTCCGAGCTGCCTTGCGTATCCGCTTAATTGAACAGGGTTTGAATGCAGCTCTTTTTGTGATTCAACGGGTGGTTGTCGTGGTAGTTTAATATCTGGTCCGAATGTGTTTTCTTCCCATATACGCACCTTTTCAGAGATCCGCCAGTATTCCTAGTGAACAGTACGTCCAAAAATATCAACTTGTTACCCACTTTTAATTTACTCTTAAATTTGATATCCTCGAATGTGCCGTTGAGCGGATCGTGCGTGGTCTGTACTCTGTTCCGTTTTACGACGACAAATGTGTTCTCCACATATCGAATTCAGCGCTTTGAGGCTGATAGCTATCAGTTCACTGCAACCCAATTTCTTAATAACGACTTCTTTAACGAGCACTTAAACCTGGGATCTCAATGGCGTTCCTCTCAGTTGCTGGTACACTTGTCTATTAAAGCCGAAATAATTGGTCATGCACAGGTTCAGGAGTTTTCAGCAACTTTCAGGTAGTATGGTTGTTGTTAGGCATAGCTGCTTCTTAAATATTTCCATCATGTTTTTTTGGCCAATTTGTGACCGATAGAAGTGAAGAATGCGGTGACATCGAATGCAAACATTATTTGGTCGTCTTCTATTCTGACACTCCGCATTGGTTTAATGAATTGTTCAGCATTTTTGTTGCTATATTCAGATCCAGCAACCAAATGCTTCAGCCTCCTCCGCAAAATCTTCGCTAATTAATATGATGGGTTACGGGGAGCGATACGATTGGTAGCAATGGGACCGTATTCTGGTGTACTTTTGCGGTCCATTGAACAGTTTAATATCTGTATCACCAGCTTTCTTTCTCCATCTCTCTGTGGCAGTGAGCTTGTTCTTTCTTTACAGTTTCTTCAGCTTTTTGTTGGTTTGGTTAATCGGTTCTGAAATTAGGTCTTATCCTATCTGCTGCTATGTAACTGTGAAGGATAGCAGTTCTTTGGCCTTGTTGATATACACCTGCTTGTCTGTTAGCACTGTCATGCGCACTTTGTCCGCTGGTAGGATGAACTGTTCTCGTCTTTCTGTAGACGTTTACGTGCATCCGGAAGTTCCTTTGAACCGCGGGGTATATAAAGATTGTACATGAATAATCGTGTACCCTTCTTGTTTTACTGCGCTTTCGAATTTAGCGTAGTTTCAAATTTACTACCACGATTTTCACATGCGCTCGCTGTTCGTTACTATTTCCGCGTTGTTGCTAGCTCTGGATTTGAGCCTAATCCCTTTCGATTATTGCTACTACATGGAATACCACAGTTCCGTTTGCCAATGCTCAAACCCCCTAACTTCAGCAATATTTGTGTCCACGTAGATCTCAGGCTAACCCGATAGATGTACAAACTGGAGCCATCTAAATGGACTATAAGTGCTAGAACTTTGGCAAATGTTTCTCTTTTATTCAAAAGGTTTTTTGTATTATGTAACGGCTATAAGTTTTATAGAAGTATAGCAGTTGCAAATATGTCATGCAGCATGCGATCCACGAATATACGGGTTGTTGTGGCAAACATTTCAATTTCCGTTCGGTGAATACTTTCTCTTCTGCTATCTGGTTGCTAAATTGAGCGCCAAAAACAGGTCGGTATCCGTTGCTGTCAGGGATTTGATGACCAGTTACATCTCCTTTCCGAGCCCAATAGGTGGAGTAAATATTTTTTCGCTTTATTTTACAGATTCAGCACCAGGCCCTGTTTATAACACCTCGGGAGAAATCTATGTAACTTCAAATACTTACTCTTGCATTTGAGTTCGCTTTAGATAGATCTACGTATCGAGCAATCGTTCCTGTCTTCTATCAAAATGTCGGAATACGGCAAACCATCATCCTGCTCAGGTACCGTTGCCACCATAATAATTTTGGGCAGACTACTTAATTTTGTTACTCAGTTGAGTGTGGTGGACCTTTTGATTACCAATGAACAAAATGTCCTGCACATAACTTCGAAAATCACAGATTGATTAATTTGGTTCCTATCTTAATTTTCTAGGTGAGAAACAAAAATATCCGCCAGTGCTGGTTCGAGCGGACTTCCCATTGCAACACCATTCACCTGTCGATAACCTTGTTGTTAAAAATAATATTTTACTTCCGATGTGCACAAGGGTAGCAGTCTTTCCACTTCCGAGGCTGGAAGGCCTATTATCAACTGGTTCTCAGTCACAGAGTTACATACAATGTGGATGGTCTCTTTCATTGGCATATTTGTGAGCAGTGAGGCAACATCAATGCCGTGCAGTAGCTGCATTGATTCGGAAATGTCCTTTGGACTGTGAGCATCCATTGAATTCTTGACTGGCTCGATTATCTTGACAAAGCGTTTAGCCAACATATGTTGCGGAGAATTGCCCCTAGATGAAATCAGTCTCAGTGATAAACCTTCCCTGTGTAATTTTGGCAAATCACGGAGCTGTGGATTTTACCTGACCTTGGATTTAGCTAAAATTTTAGTCGACACTCCAGCCAGTCTGAACTTTAATGGTTACTCACATGTTCATGATGCTACATATATCGGGGTAAAACCTAGGTATTTATTAATAAAAAATGTGCAACACCTACCTTGTTTACTTTATTTATTAAACAAAAGATTGAATGTTGAGTTGTTTCGTAAGGTGATGTGAAGGTTTTCGTTTGCATAGACAACCCAATTATGTCGAATAACGACACCCGGTAATTTAAGTTTGTTTCGTCGGAACCATAAATTTTGTTTAGAATACCAGCACCCTCAACCTCCTCGCGCAGGATTTTTCGGATAATTGTAAACGAGGCTACGAGTCATCTTCCAATAAACCATGTACTAATCGCGGTGTATATATCTTTATTCTGGCACCATTCATCAGACATAATACCAAGTTAAATGCGACAATGCCTTGCGATGTCTGTGAATACCTGAGCAAGCCCGAATTCATTTGATTTTGGTCACAGTACTTGGTCGATCACCTTTCGGCACGTAGTGGAAACTCCCTGTCTGTGTAATTTGTTAGGTAGTCGATAAATTGTGAGCTTTGTTAACGGAGGTGTTGCAAATTTTGCGATCCACTGTTATCTTACATGTCCAGTATTTTCTGTCTTCCATTATTATAGTGAAATTCATTTCGCTGTTCGTCAGTCAAAATACCGAGCATGGTTAAATTGTGAACTTAGCTGAAAGCATAAAGGACATGATTAAAAGTATATGTATTTTAAAAAAGAAAATGACTAAAAGTTAACGTCACTAATTTCACTGCGATTACGATAACGTATACCTCTTTTCACACCCCCTGTATATATACATATATCTCTTGTTGATATATTCATGACAGTTGGAAAATGCAAAGTAAAGTAGCGCGTGCATAGAATTAATGAAATGAATCACTTAAGGCAACTACCATTTGACAGTTACCAAGATTCATATAAGTCTCAGGTAGTTTTCTCAATTGTGGCTACGTCAATTTAAGAGCTGTTACTACAGAATTAGTTTGCCCCATAAAATGCGATAACTTCGCCTGTACATACTTAGGACTTTCATTAATATTCCGTATGAGGTTTAGAATAATCATTGTCTTCCTTCGCTGTGGCGTCTTTAATGTAATGGATCGCGTTTTAGCCAAGGTTGTCAGGCCTAAACGGGGTACTCTACATGGGGGCTCACAATGCGTCGAAAATTTGGGGGAAATATATTTTCCATACCACTGGTATACACTACAGGATCGCCTTCGCCGAATAGCCTTTGCCGTGTTGCATCACGACCTCCAAGGTCGCTCCCCTTGGAGGTGGACTTCAAGATTTGGTTTCTAAAATATTTTGCAAAAGTGGGCATGTAGTGTACATGTAGGCTCTTGCACTTTCCAGCCCTTAAATGAAGTATGTGAGCCCATGGACTTCGAAGGCAAGACCTAAGTACCATCGCAGCCGATCATGATCGTCTAGTATACTGACCGCCCGACACCGCTTAATATCATCTAAAAAAAACCGGCAATTTGCCTCCATGAATCGCACCAGGTCGCTGTTGATGACCAATGATAGCAGCTGCCCTAACACTGGCACTTGTCGAACACCACAGTCAACCTCAGGGGGATCAAAAAATGACCTTCAGATCCGAAACTAAAATAGTAGCTGAACAATGAAATTTCTGAACAACCTTAGTATGGGTCCCAAATTCCGTATATCTGCAGCTTGTGGGGAGGGATCGAGTAGAAGCTCCAGGAACGTTGATGTAGATGACAACAGTGTCAGTCACTGAATTTTCTGTTCTTTTTTTTCAGATCGCCCTGCATAATCACTAGGCTGGAAGTACATGTCCGATGCTGATGGAACCCGTGTTACTCAAGTGCTATGTCGTCCCAATAGTGTCGCAATGCTGATCGAATTCGTCACCTTTGGGAGCACCGAGAGGAGAACCCCTGGGCGATATTATGTTGACTCGAAACAGCTATACAGTAGAAAAGCGACATAACAAGTTTGGAAAGTACTGTACCTACAACAATCACTGGAGAAATCGGGTTACTGACTCAGCTATCATTGTAGACATCAACTACAGTGCTTTCGGGGAACGCCCTCAATCTTGGAGGAACTATGTCAGTGCAATGATAGCAGTTTCTTCCAAATGGGCACTGAAGTAAAAGAGACGCCGGTGAATACGAGTGTCTGTGGGAATTGAAACAACTAAGCGACAAATGCTGGTGGTGCGTGGGAATAGTTGATCGTATCATAGCTATAGAGCATTGGCCAAACCTTCGGCGGTTTGAGCACATTCATTTGTAATAAGAAAGTGGAAACACTTCACCTCTTCTTCCTGGGCTCCTCGGATGTTTGTACAGAAGCTTGTTGTTAGAACGGAAAAATAACACTAGCCACTGCTGTTGTGCTACCTTGTCCTCAAGGACAAGTTTGGTATAGTGATTACGCAACACAACCTAGTTGTTCTAGCTGGCATTACTTGGGTTTGCTCTATACACACAGACAGGGTACTTTACGGCGATGCGTTCAGTACTTTCGTTCCGAATGAATGAGGTTGCTTTTGCGACATGGAGCGACAGATTTTCCAAGGCGGATTTAATCAGACCGCTGAATTTGTCAACAACTCCACTCAGAAATTGTCTATATAACCAGCGCCTGACAACTCCCAGTTGGATTCTCCAACAAGCTCTGTTACGAGGTCGGGGTGTATTATTACGTGAAATAAGCCTGCTTGTTTTATGGGCACTGCTGGAATAGAGGATCGATGTAATATTTGAATTTACAAAATCACAGTCCACGCTTCCGTTTCACAGCCGCGCTTCTTTGCTTTTGCAGAAGAGAACTAGATTTTTAAACTAGCTACGTTTTGTTTAATACCATGTCCAACCTGACCTTAGGAGTTCTTTTCGTATTGAATGTTACAATTTGGAGACCCTGCCTGGTAACAGAAGTATACAATGCCGTGACCAGCAATACACACAGGCGATGCGAAGAGCTTTAATGCTATAGAATCTAAAATTAAAAGTTTGCCGGCTGTTGAGTCACACGAACCTTCCGATGGAGCAAATCAATGCTCGTTATCAGCCCCATGGGAAACTGTTGAACCTACGTCATTGACATAAGCAAAAGTGTGCGCGTTGCTATTATTGACCGATGTATGACTAACAATATATGGCAGAGTGATTCTTTCCTTACACACCTGTCCCGATCTCACCACTGCTCAAATATTGTTTGCAATTTGCAACATTTTAGAGTTCCAGTCATAAACTTTTGAATAGTTTGCTACTGTCGCTGATACAATTGCCATAAACTATCTGTACAGTTGCCCCTACCTGATCATGCCTCCATGGGCGTGCCTCACATAGTCGAAAATAAAATATTTATTTATTTATTTCGGAAAAGAATAGCTGGAGTATTGCAAACAACGTGCATGAGAACTGCTTTTCGAAGTTGTTATAACGCCCTCTGACAAAAAGGAATTTTTGATACACCATCCTGGGAAAATTGATGAAGCTCTTCAGGTAAGTGAACTTTTGGAAAACATAGACGCGGCGTTGGGCACTACTTTCACAAGTACGCATATGGCCAGCTGCGCAGCCACAAAGACACGGCGATGCAGGTACATGCACGCCAACTCCGAAACCAAGCACGCGATAGCAACCTTCATGTAATTCGACAAGATGGATCTCAAACAATGGGAGACAGTGGTGAATGTCCACGGGTCAAGGACCAGGGTATTAACTTAGACGGCCAGTTCCCAGTTTCTATCGGGCTTCGGGGAACCCAGACCACTACCTTTTACCCGCGGACTTCCCAGACCGATTCGAGATGGTAGAACATTTTCAGCTAAGTGCGATCACGTACAAACTGATTTCATATCCGCCGTCATTTGTACGCCAAGTACAGCGTCAGCCCTAACAATAGAATAACCGATCGGGGTTCTATATAGTGCCTCTGTCGTACAGGTGCATTAAAGAACCTAATAACATTAAACCTGAGTAACAAGCTAGAAGAACGTGGATGCGCCCCTTCTCGCTACAGTCTAACTGCCGCTAATAAAAAATTGTTATCCGTTTAACAATCCCCAACTGTATGAGTTGACAATGTGAACCAGTGATTCAACAAGGAGTTTATTGTTGCGGAAAAATCTTCGCTTGCCATTGTTGGTGAGATGCATCTGCTGCGCCGTTTGAAGTATACTTTGGATTAGTCAGATGCCAACTGATCACAGATAATTATACAGTTATGTTGAAACCTTGCGAAAGTGATAATTTAGAGGCTTTTGCAATATTTGAGGACACCCCGGAAAGCGGAAAATACATAAACGCTTTTGCTCGTTCACTCGACCTAGTCGCTTTACAGCAAGAACTGAAGCATTTCAAAGAGGTGTTACGAAAGCACTCAGACGCATTTGCATTGCAAGGTACCGATTTAGGCAGAACCAATCTCGTGAAACAACAGATCGACACCGAGGATGCAATCCCGATTAAACGTTCCACAAAACGTAACTAAGTGTATTGGCAGGGTGTGTTCCATAAACTCATGGAGGAAATATATTTGGCAAAGCGCCACCACACCTGAGTAACGATAGCAGGAAAGATGAAGGGAGTGAGGATCAGGAGAATAGAAGCAAACGCCCATGTGCTATGTGAGCAGACAGCTTCCCTGTTTCCAGGGCCGAGGAAGAGGTTCCACGTAAGGGAACCCACTCCAAGATTTAGGTTGTAAAGACCTGACGCGTAAGGCAGCGGGACGATTCATGAAGACCGTTGACAGCCAAGTGGATCACTCACCTTCTTTGTTTTCGGAAGAATTTCACAGAGAAACCCTAGGCCAGCGGGTTGTTCATCCAACATATGTTAGATACTCGCCTCCAGTTAGCGAAGTGAGTGGTCCGTGAAACTATAGCCGGTCAAATTGGCTTTGACACAGCACCATACGAGCAGTTTTGGTATTTAAGGGAGAACAAGGTGGCCAGCCCAGAACACCCGGCTACTGATTGTCGGAGACTGTGTATTCATTTTACCCGCAAAGCGGACGAGACTTATTCGCAGTTGCCTCCATATAGATGGCATTCTGCTATCCGTAACCTAGAGACTAGCTAGATAGTGCACAGATCCGCCGCGGGTTATGGATGATATGCGGGAAAAGAAGGGATTACGGCCCTCTACTTCACCAATGGCAGTTTCGGTTGTTCTTCTTCTGAAGAAGAAGAAAAAGTAGGTCGTTGTCTTCTGAATATGCGTAGACAACAGACGATTAAGCGAACTCACCTGGAAAGATATTTTACTCTCCTTAGAATCGACGACTTATTTGACGTGCTTAGAATACCGGCATACTTCTGTACAGGGGATCTGACCTCGGGTTACCGGCAGTGGGGTTTGAGGAATGTGTTAGGGCAAAAATGCGTCTGTAGTGCCATCGGGGTTTTTGAATTCCAGATCATATATTTTGGATTAGCAAAACACCCGCTTTTAAACGTTCGATGCAGTAGATTTCGCATGACTTGATAAACCAGATTGTCTTGCCTAGTTGGACAATATCACCGTTCGTAAGAAAGCGAAACAAGCATTTGAACAACTTGGCTAATATGTCGAAAAGCCGAACTGAGGTATGTCTGGAACTTAAACCATCGAAATGTCACTTACTACAGGAAGAAGTAGTCTGTTTTGGGCATTTCAGTTCAAGGTCAGGCATCCGAACCGATCTTAACAAGACGGAGAAAGCCAGGTCGTGGCCAACCCCTACCAACACTGAGCAGTTGCGCAGTTTTCTTTGGTCTCACACCAATTTACCGACGATGTATCCGTAACCTTTCGACTATTGCAGCACCATTGAATGCATTGCTGCAAAAGGGTTCGAGCCCCGAAGGGGCCACAGAAGGTAAGAAAGTATTATTCCGGATCCGGGAGTCGCTTTGCGCAGCATCTTTACTAGTGTAACCTGAATTGTCACCGTCGGCTGGAGAATTTATTTTAGATACAGACGCGAGTGACCACACGACTGGAGCTGAATTGCTCCAAAAAGAACTGGGTAAGTTCGAGAGAGTCGTTTCCTACATTAGCGGAAGCATCAGCCTGAGACAAAAGAATTATTGTACTATCAGAAAACGACATTTGTCTTCTTGTTATTCATAAAGGAGAATCGGCATTATCTGTTTGGATCCTGAAGGACAAATTGCGCGCTGACAAGAGCTTTACAAGTATACGACTTCAAATGTTGACACAGACCAGGTAAACTACACCCGAATGCAGAGGCCTTATCTCGGATTCCTCTTCCCAATCACGGGGATCGCTTTTCGTGCAACATACAACATTTACTAATGGTTAAACATTAGATCGCAGAGTTTGGACGATGACAGATGGTACAAATAAATGACGCTGACATTGAACCAATGTGCGAACGATGTCTTCGCGGCAGCGATAGTCCATCGAGTAAAGTGATGGAAGAGAAAAGCGACGAGGCACGTAGTTTGCGGGCTACGTGGGACAAGCTGGTTAGTAATGAAGGTGCAATAGTGTTCGACTTCGTCTCTACCTATACTAGCAGAATCGTAGTCTCACGGTCAATGGTTAAAGAGGTGATAAGCGACTTCACTTAGATCTGTTACAGGTCGTGGTGGTCGCACCAGAGGACGGCGGTACCTATCTTCTGCTTGTCAGGTGAGAAATGTGATTCTTTTAAACACCCTGGATGCCTAACCGCCCCCATTGCAATCTAAGAAGGCCGAACACCTTAACGAGATGGTTAGTGTCAACACTAAGGACCATTGCCCGTGACACCAAGTGGGCATGGTTTCATCCTGATCATGGTGGATTATTTCATCAAATGGTGTGACGCTGGGCCGATTGCACAAGCTGGCACACTTACGGTATCGACAACGATAGTCAATCATTGGATTTACCAGTGAGGAGCACCAAGACGTCAACATTCAAACAGAGGCTGTTGCTTTGTGATCGCGTTGGTGCAGGAGATATGTCGAGTGGTTTGAATGCACAAGGCTAGGATTAACTGAATATTCAGTTATCCAGTTTCCATTGGCAATAAATACGTCCAAACATCACCAGAGCCAACATCACTCTAATATTTTTGAACCGTTTGGAGCATTGAAAATGCTTGATCGCATTTGCTCTAATCTGATTGACAGTGGTCTGTTCCATTTTGTTTTGTCCATTTGTGATATTGAAATCCGAAACCTCAGGTGAAACATTTTAACGTGATGCCCAGCATTATTCCTCAATTTTGAAGATGAGTGTAATAGGAAGTGCGGTCGTAAGTTACCAAGTCCATCAAACGGACGATTTGAACAAAATTAGGCTGACCATAAGTATGCTGATCAAACGCCGACAGTCGAGCGGCAATGCATACGCGAGGAACGCGAAGTACTTGTAAGCCTGCACGGCCAATTGGTTCGATTGATGAAAATGCTTACGTTCCGCCAACAACAGGCGAACAAAGAAGAACCAAGCAGAATCCCTCAATGGAGCGTAGTTCGCCTACATCTAATAAGTTGCCTACTGTTAATACAGATTTGGATGGCAGCACCGCCCTTCTGCCACTTTTCAGAGGACCAACAATACATGAATTATGGGGATTTACTCTCCGTCGCGCCCACTTAAAATTAAGGAAATTCGGTGCACCACATTTGTTAAATCGTTGTAATCAGTTTTTCGTGTTTATGCGGCAGTTCACCTAAAGACTTTAAAGGGAGGGCGGCAATGCATACTGCCCAGAACCTCAGAGAATCTGGTGTATAATTTTGCCGTTTCAACTGGTTTTCTGTGCACCAAAATCACTTGAAATGAAAGCTGTCTAAGTTATCGGAAAGTTGGCTCAATATTCGTGCATTTTAATAGCCTGAAAGAAACCAACATACTGCTGTCAAGTTGGCTGCGGTACAATGCGCATCTTTTGATTGGTCGTAACAACCATTGCAGTGATCGATATCTATTTTGTCAGTAATAAATAAATAAATAAATTTTTATTCTCGACAATGCGAGGCACACCTTTACAGGCATGATCATACTTAGCTAACATAGTGTGAACAAATTGTACAAAAGGACATGTTTAGCATAACAGTGTATGTAAGTATATGGGTGTATATACGTATGTAATTGTGTAGGAATGTAGCTTGTGTTTTTGAATGCGCCGCAGAATTTTTGACTGTTTGTTATCGTCAGGAATGTGGGAATAAGCGATTGATTTTCGTGGATTGGATAGCATTTTCCGAATGTCCACGGGCCAGTGACTTTAGTTTGTGGCGAGTCACATCCGCCACGTCGCAGTGTTGTTAAGCAGACATTTGTGGCTTTTTATAGGGAGAACGCTTGCCAGGCGAAAACCCACCACGTCCTGGAACACTGCCGCCGAACCATTTGCTGTAACGGGTTAAACCCGAACCACCCAGCTGGCACCACGAGGAGGTTGTTCGGCTAGCCAGCCACTTCTGTTTGCGCATCTGTCCTCTGTGCACTGAATTGGCTGTACTTTCAATTTCGAACGTTGTTGCACGTTGGGTCTATCAGTTTAGGGAAGCATTTGCTTAGTTGGTCGGGCCCTTCGCTCAGTATTACTCCTATGTTGTAAACAAAGCGACTATATGTTAGGGGACACCAAATATTCAGTATCTAGTTTGTTCAACAGTCGACGAATATGGATGATTGCCAGCCTTACGGATATCGGACTTCCTTTGCGGATGAGAACAAAAATGTTGTCGCATTGCAGGTGACTCGGAAATTTGTACGCATGTTTCTGCGGGTAGGATGTGGAACCTGTAAGGTGTCGGCAAAAGGTGATCCACAAAGCCACATCCGAAAGCTGGTGTGCACTAATAATCGCTGGTGAATCTGGACCGGGTGAGTAAAGGTCCACATTATTGTGTAGGATTTGTGACGTTAAACCTGATCCGAAATATTTGACCACACCGCGGTTGTGGGGACAAGAATTGTGATACTACAACTGTCATTGTCAAAGGAACGGCACGAATAGTTATTACACAGATTACAAGGCTGTTACAAAAAGTTATTGGCTCCTGCCTATCCGAATTTATGTTCGAACGTTCGCACAGCTTACGTATGAAACTTCTTATCAAACATACATCAGATGGAGGAATTGATATACCATCAGTAGTTAAGTAAACAAGAAACCCAGCTGTCAAAAATTATGAACCGAAACCCAGTGCAACCCCGTCACCCGAAATAATAATACCGTAAGTTTGAGCAGAGTCTTTCGTTTTTGCTCAGTCGTCGCGCTGGTCAGGGGTAGATTGGAACGCATTAATTTGCCGACCCAACAATGGCATGTAAGTCTACTGTATTTACTCACCCACGCATGTCTGCGGGTGTGAATACGACGTGAGGACGCATATCGGTGCATGTGTCCTTGAAATATGTTAATGACCCTCGGGAGTTCGACACCGGTCAGTTCAGATCGGGTCGATGCCGACGTTTTTGGCTGGTGGTTTGCAACATCTCGACAGCAGTGCATAATGCACTGGCTACCGTGTTCAAATGTTGGTGGCGCTTCGACAGTTGCTTAATGATATCCCAGCAAATGATAAAAGGGTTAGTGACAACACTGTTGTAGACTGAATGTTACCTTCACATAAACCACCTTAGCAAAATAAGAATTCGTAACAATTAGACGGTGAAAATATGAGATGCAACTTCTACATAAATGAGTCCGGAACAATGTCTACCAGCTACTGGAGGCTCATCGGATCTATTTGCAAGTGCGCGGCCACCTAAGGAGTTAATTCCAGCAGAATACAGAAATAAAAAGAAAGCTGAGCGCAGTGGCTTTTGAACAGATTTTATCAAATCCCATTTCATTCCATCAGCTTGGACAATTGAATCAAAATCAGTTTCGCAATGAACACGAGAAGGAATTTTACAGTATTGGTATGGTAAAAGAATCCTAAAAGTAGATAAAGAAGCGTTTAAGTCAAATCGAATCACCCATTTTAGAAAGAAAGGTGATGGAAGAATCCAGCGTGTACGATGCATTTATTTGATGAAGCCAGTCTGTTTACGACTGAATATTCAAGCGTTGTTGGTGTAGTAAGCATTTTATTGACTTGACTTGAGTTCCCCGCTTTGGCAGACTTGAATGTTTAAATATTCCTTATCGCCCAGATATGTATCCGGCCAATCTGGAAAACCTTAATATGCCATCCTACTAGCATTTTTGGGATTTTAAGTATCCATGGAAAGTGTGTAAATAGATCACTGACGATTCACGCTCAACCGTTTGTTCCACGGTCATGACACATTCAGTAGTTGCGAATGACTTAACGAGCGTAAAAGTATTGCCCATTAGTTAATTTCCACTGGCTGGTGGGACTCTCTGGGACTCGTTTAACTTCCGATATAATTCCACGGGATGTACAGCGGAGCAGCTAATCGTACTCCCACAACGACAGAACAACAACAGATCATGGTGACGTGCTGGTATAGATTTGTTTTCCTATTTCGTTAGACTGCTGCTACCGAAAGAAATGCGGATGTCCTACGTGTGCCCTAAACCTCGATCCACCTGTGTTGGCGAAATGTGGGTGGGTGAGATTTACTGTTTTATGTGAAGCTGCCGTTTGCACTAGTTGCAAAATACCCAAGACAAAATGAACCGTAATCGCTTTCAGCTCATACGTGCTTTTGACACGTCAAAGAAATTGACCGAGGTTCAAATTCCCTACAGGCCTTGTGAACTGGAAGCAGAGAGTGCGGAGATGATATCTGAGATTGGGGCAGCACTACACGTCTGCTGGTGGACTCGCACCAAACCGCAATCTGATCCCTCATGTATGAATTTGAAGTTGACGAGCTGCTAACAACTTGTCATGGAGTGTGAGGCATGAATCCAGTAATAGCTAGTGAATATCCAGTGGCCCTAGCTTGGCGAAAGCTGCTGCTGTCACACTCGCTTCCGTAGCAGTCATCCTAGGAATACTGTAAACTGGCTTCCATGAACTTACCGGAGCTACAAATCAAGTGGACTGGTCACTACAGCAAGATTCATCTGTCGAAGCAATATAGGCAGTCCTAAAGGAGTATGGAAAATGATTGTGCGCAAGATCCGTACCCCTCAATTATCAGATGGTTGCACTAACGAAAGTGAAAGCACTTTCTGTATAATTTGTTCTTGTTGTCCATATACCTCAAGCCACAGGATTAAAGTACTAATAATTCTTAGAACGAAGGCCTGGAATATCGCGTTTTATTGACTGCGTTATATTTGAGCGTTGTGACCTGCAGCCGTCCTGCGCGGGTATGAACAGAGCATTATACTCTGTCAGCTACAGCAGGCATTTTTTCACAAACTTCTCTGTCATTTTGGCTAAAACAGCTTTTAAGATACTCAGCCGGTACTTTCCATCTTGATTCGGTCATCACTCTTCTAAATTGACTTCCCAACCGGGCAGTAGTACTTGCTAAATAATCCGCTGTCGGTTAGCGACTTCTTGGAAAGGTCTGTTACAGAAGTCAAGATGGGGCAGACAAGTAAATGCGAATCGTTAGGTATAGCATGTGAAGCACCGCCAATTACCAATGAATATCTTGCGAGCATCTACTATGCCGTAATTCTTCTGTCAAATGGGCAGGGCCTACACAAATCAAACTCTGTACCGCCTCCTAAATATCTGCGAATAAGGAATTGAAGTGCACCACAAGTACCGACGCATAGTCCCTCCTGGAAGTCAGGGACTGTCCGCCTGAACCCTTTAACATTGCTCCGTCATCTGTACTCCTCAAGTGCAGCGTCACTTAATGAATGATTCTCTTGTGGGTCGTCTTCGTTGTGGCTGGGATTTTTGAGCACTGGTGCTGTTGCGTGAAACTAGCCATGATTATGACACCACGTAATCGGCGGCAGAACCCATAGGACTGAATTTATTCCTTAGTACACGTCAATGTCTAATCAAATAAAATATACTTGTCGAACCATTTTAGTTTCATTAGAGCAACCATCTGATAGTTGAGGGGTACGGATCTTGCGCACAATCATTTTCCATACTCCTTTAGGATTGCCTATATTGCTTCGACAGATGAATCTTGCTGTAGTGACCAGTCCACTTGATTTGTAGCTCCGGTAAGTTCATGGAAGCCAGTTTACAGTATTCCTAGGATGACTGCTACGGAAGCGAGTGTGACAGCAGCAGCTTTCGCCAAGCTAGGGCCACTGGATATTCACTAGCTATTACTGGATTCATGCCTCACACTCCATGACAAGTTGTTAGCAGCTCGTCAACTTCAAATTCATACATGAGGGATCAGATTGCGGTTTGGTGCGAGTCCACCAGCAGACGTGTAGTGCTGCCCCAATCTCAGATATCATCTCCGCACTCTCTGCTTCCAGTTCACAAGGCCTGTAGGGAATTTGAACCTCGGTCAATTTCTTTGACGTGTCAAAAGCACGTATGAGCTGAAAGCGATTACGGTTCATTTTGTCTTGGGTATTTTGCAACTAGTGCAAACGGCAGCTTCACATAAAACAGTAAATCTCACCCACCCACATTTCGCCAACACTCAGGTGGATCGAGGTTTAGGGCACACGTAGAACATCCGCATTTCTTTCGGTAGCAGCAGTCTAACGAAATAGGAAAACAAATCTATACCAGCACGTCACCATGATCTGTTGTTGTTCTGTCGTTGTGGGAGTAAGATTAGCTGCTCCGCTGTACATCCTGTGGAATTATATCGGAAGTTAAACGAGTCCCAGAGAGTCCCACCAGCCAGTGGAAATTAACTAATGGGCAATACTTTTACGCTAGTTAAGTCATTCGCAACTACTGAATGTGTCATGACCGTGGAACAAACGGTTGAGCGTGAATCGTCAGTGATCTATTTACACACTTTCCATGGATACTTAAAATCCCAAAAATGCTAGTAGGATGGCATATTAAGGTTTTCCAGATTGGCCGGATACATATCTGGGCGATAAGGAATATTTAAACATTCAAGTCTGCCAATGCGGGGAACTCAAGTCAAGTCAATAAAATGCTTAATACACCAACAACGCTTGAATATTCAGTCGTAAACAGACTGGTTTCATCAAATAAATGCATCGTACGCGCTGGATTCTTCCATCACCTTTCTTTCTAAAATGGGTGATTCGATTTGACTTAAACGCTTCTTTATCTACTTTTAGGATTCTTTTACCATACCAATACTGTAAAATTCCTTCTCGTGTTCATTGCGAAACTGATTTTGATTCAATTGTCCAAGCTGATGGAATGAAATGAGATTTGATAAAATCTGTTCAAAAGCCACTGCGCTCAGCTTTCTTTTTATTTCTGTATTCTGCTGGAATTAACTCCTTACCGCACACCTGAGAATTTTTCACTTAAGACATGGAGAGGAAGAAGGTAGTAATGAATTCATCAGACCTATATAGCAAACCCTTCCAGACCATCGTTATAATGAAGCCCCAATCATGCAGTTCGAAGAGGCGATGACCATCTAATTTCTTTCGATGGGTAACTGGGAAGATATAGCCAGGAAACTGTTTCTTTCGGAAGAATACTACACAAGTGGGCGACATTATGTGAACTCGTCAGAGAACGGGAAAACATGGTACAACAACTGGTTCAGTGTCGATTCGATTTACTACCCGAAGCCATTCATGCCGTCAACTCGCGTATTCAGCTAACCGGTAAACCTGCTTTTAATTGCTAGCGGTGACGTGAAAAGCATGAAAACATTGTTGACAAAAGCAAGCTACTTGTCACAATTTAGGTAAAGTTGAGCGTATGCCAACATATTCCCTTCGACATATTACCTAAGATCGATAACCTGCTATGCAGAAAGTGTTGGTCGGCCAGTGAAAATATTTAACTAGTCGATATCATGTTTAATATGAAAATTACCGCATACGTGTTATGGGATACCTTCACGTCGTTCCAATATCAAGGCGATCTCTTGCCATGAAATCCTTATTACTTACTTTACAACGTTTTAAACACTATCACCCGCAAATAATTCCCTCTACTGGCAATCTATCTTCCTCAACGTTGCTTCCATTTTTGAACCTATCCTGGAATGCACATTCTGGGATGACGGACAAGTCTATTGTTACAGTGTCTTGAACTATTTTGGTTTGGAAACGACCTATTTGCAGCGTGGATTCAATTTCGGGTAGCAGGAAGACGTTCGCTGGAGCTAGGTCCAGTGAATACGAGGAATGAACAGAGTAAACATGTAATGTTTAACGGGATAAGCAATTATAAGGAGCACTGCGTCAGTTGGTGCATTGTTATAAAGCCAAACCCAAGCTGACACTAACACGACGCATCACAGCTTTTTTAAACGATAGTGACTTGCACCATCTTAGTTGACACCTACGTCTTCGCCAACTTTTCAAATCGTTAAACAGCGTTTTCTGCGAGTCACCACGAACACTCTCGATTTGATCAACGTCTGTTGATGCTGAACCTCGTCCAGACTTGTGATCCTCATCGACCGACATACTAGCGCGGTTCGAAACACTTAAACCGCAAAAAGTACTACGTAAGACTCATATTGCTGTTCGTATGTATAGCTATGCATACAAATGTCTGTAAATGTATTGCCTCGTTCCTAGCAAGATACACACACAATGTTTTTCGAGCTCTTCCATTGTTACCGCGACGCTAATCTGACGGGAAGTTTGTGCTAGGGCTCACTTCAGTGACAGCAGCACGCCAACTAACGGTCAGAGCTAAAGGTGGCAAACAGCAGCATTTTGTCTAAACATGCCTGGCTCGGTAACCGCAGCGCGCGAGCTCTACCGCTTGTTTCGCTATCTCAAATTTCTCTTTCGTCTTCCACTCTGTATAACGTGGACTTGGAAATAGAAAGCTAACCAGTTCGCTTGGAAATTGACACTGTGGCCTTTGTCATTTTGATCAACAAGTAAACTTTGATTGATCAGGGCCTGACAACGACTATAGTGAAAAACGTCGGATGTATTTGGATTAAGTCATGTGAATTTAACTCATGAAAGCGATATTTTGTCTCTTCACTAAATCATGGTTATCTACGGCAGACGAAACCTGTTTCAGTGGAATTAGTTGAAAAACATTTCGAAAATACTTCAAGCTGTATGAAATGTGGTCCGCATTCGGATTTGTCCGCAATGTTGAAAGCTTTTGATGCAAATCTGCCCGGGATATTATGTGCTTTTCAAGGTCGATGCAACACATACCAAGTACTTAACCGAAATTTTTAAAGCACGACGCTTGCCTTTTGTGATCCGTCGGAAGGTGAATATGAGCTGGATCGATTTCGAGAAGAGGAAATACTCTCTCCTGTACGCCACGCATTCTAGGCCTCACCGTTAATTCAAGTAGAAAAGCCGGTCGTCACTATTCGGATTTCTGGTGACTAAAACTGACAGTCCATTAAGTGACGATTACGGAACACTATCCTATTCCTCGAATCGCTGCTATCATCGTCAGATAGACAGAAGTTCACCAAACGATCTGAGCCACGCTTTTTCACAAGCGGCGCTTCATGTACCTGCTTAGTAAGTTGCGACTATCCATACACACATCAGGTTGTTTTGCAATTACCGGTTGATGCTCGGAATACACTCGGCGCCGGCGATCTTTCAGTGGATTGTAGGCTACTTCGTGAAAGCTATACCCGGAATTTGTGCTTACTTGGATTATATCTTGATTAATGACAGTACGGATTGCGAACTTATGACGGCACTCACTACACATTTGGAAAGAATCCAGGAGAGCGGAATTAAGCTCAAAGAATCCAAATGTGTCCTTTTCACGGATAGCTTTGGGTAGTTGCGGACTCGTTAGAACAAACATGGGTTACATCCGTTACGAGAGAAAATACGAACCACTCTCAATTCGCCGACGCAAGGTAACATTCCAAAACTGCAACCATTTATTTAAATGTTGACACATTAGAGTCGATATTTCCCAACCTCATCACAATCCTAGCGCACTTGTAAAATATTGCTACTCAAGAATATCCGAAGCATATGTTGATGGCAAGTTGGTTACATAAAGGGCGATCTGTTAGCACACTTTCACCCAAATATTCCATCACTCACACGGCCCGAAGCTGTGCTAACTCACAAAATAGAAAATACGTCTGAACCACCCTTAGCTTTTGCATCCAGAAGGTTAACACTGGCAGAGAGGAATTACAACTAGATATACAAGGATAGCTTAGCGGTTATTTTTGGCGTCAAAGAACTTCACAAATACCTTTGGGGAAGAAGGTTCACAGTTTTAATAAAGCACAAAACTCAAAACCTAGATCAGCAAGTAAAAACACATCAATCATATGGGGTCTCCTCTTATACAATTTCCAGCATTACAGCTTTCAATCTGAAACTACAAAATCCCTTTTGTGCCAGGGGAAACGAATGGAGTCACCAAAGCTCTGAGCAGCTTGCCGTTAAGTTAGCTATCTGATTTCATACTGAAACCCTTTGAACTGATTCATTTGCTCCAGCATTTAAATGTAACTCCGCTGCAAAGCGCAGATATCCGCAACGAAACGGAACTGGCCATATTACTTGCTAAGATCTAGTGACTTGCAGCCCAGGGACGGCCTGATAAATGTCGGCCGCAACTGCTACCCTATTTATGTCGATGCTCATAAATTAGTT
This sequence comes from Dicrocoelium dendriticum, assembly GCA_944474145.2. NCBI lineage: Eukaryota > Metazoa > Platyhelminthes > Trematoda > Plagiorchiida > Dicrocoeliidae > Dicrocoelium > Dicrocoelium dendriticum. The sequence goes on from OX104063.1 coordinate 269,383,253, forward strand.
TTGAAGATGGATGTCTTCTCTGTGGATGTAGCGCGGTCATTCCACTTTAAAGTACGCCCAGATTTTTGAACAAGAGCTACATGTAACTTAACCGGGTAAAGCGAGAATGAAAGGACTTGCGCCATCCTATGTGTTGTTGCCCAATGTTGAAAAATACATCGAGGAGTTTATCCGACAGTGTGACGCTTTCAAATGTGCACAACAAAGTGACTCCCCGGTACCACTCATCCTACGGAAATGGCCAGTAAATCATAGGATTATTTACATGCTGACTGCTCCAACTCACTGAAAGGAAAGTTGTTTCTTCTCTTTATTGTCGCTTACTCAACATGGATCAAAGCCTTTCCGTTAACAAGCTTCATGTCAGAGACTACGCTTACAAACATTTGATATGGAATGGGCTAGGCTGCAGTCAGCGCGCTGTAAAAGTTTGGCACGTATGATCCTCCCCCCCATAAATGGACATTAATGCTGCATCTCCGCAAGTTGTAGGAGTGTGGGACCGCTCCGCTGACAACACGTGACACGTATCCATGTGCCACACGATTCTATTGGTTTGGGTTCACAATGCATATGAGGTCGATTGATGAACGTGTATTTGGGCATCCTGTTCCCATTCTATGGAGGTCGAATTGGCAGCCAAACCAGGAATCAGGTGCTGTCCACTATAACACATACCTTTTCCGTCTATGCATCGAAAAATGTGTTTATTTCCCAAGACATTAATTTCTTGTCTGCATAACGCTTTCCTTGGCCTTACTGTACAATTCCTGTGGCTGAAAATCGGGTTAGCTAATGAGTATGGGTATTCTAGTTGAAGTGCTTTCATTCGTCCGTGTAGAAAACTAACTAGATTATACAACCGTCAATCCATATGTCATCAAACTTCTTTGGGCGTCATTGGTGAGGCTCAGCCTCTGGCTCTAGCACATGACGGATAGAGGCATGCGCCGATAACCAATGTGAGTTGGAATTTAATTACTAAAAAGTGGCTTTTTGTATGCATTGTACGAGCTTGTCATATCAAGTTATAGCATGGAATCTTGTGAGTCAAATTCACTGCTTTGCGATCTATTCTGGATGCTCTCGGCATGTGTGGCTTCTGAGTTCTTCAATTGATCATCTGGCAGAGCTGCGTTTTATTCCCACCCTTTGCGAACTTAGTTCTTTGTTGAGCCTTAACTTCTCTATCAATGTCCGAGATTTGTCATAAGCTGATATTTTTAATTCCATTCCATTTCCTTGTTACCCTCCAGTGGTCACCCGCTGCCACTGCTCAGGCAGTTAATACATCTTTCGTGTAGCAGTCTAGATCCCGTTATTTGACTGTAGGAACGTACACTAATGCTTGCTGTGGTGCTATCTGAGAGACCTGCACTTGACCAATTCCACAGTTTATGTCTTTATTATGTGCTTTCTGGTATCCACTTTCGGATTGACGCGCCGCTACCAAACCGCATAAGTTTTTCTGCATTTTGTTTACTCCTGTAAAGCAGTATTTGTCATCCTAACCTTTTTCGGAAACGAAACGATACCACTTTATGGAGTATAATGTTTTCTTGTTATATCTCAGTGTACCTTTTGTCCTTGCTTTTGGTTGTTTCTCAAAATCCTTAAGGCAGATTACGCTTCACAACCAAGGACTTACCCGATATCCAGTCGTTCACACGCATGCTAAGTAAGACTTGGTTTTACTCTCAGACCTACCTAGTTATCCACACTGTAGTTACTGCTTGAAGAAGCATCAGTTGTTCTTATCATTCAAGGGCTTCGCTTAAACTGTTGACACTAAAGTTTGTGTCAATCACTTTGTACTTTAGGCCTTTTTCAAGCTACATTTCAGCAACTGCTGCTGTTTCTGTTGGAAGTTTCAGAGGCCTATTCCTAAAACGTCCGGAATTTTCTTTAATGTAAGGAAGTCACTACACCAGATATCCTTCGTGACCTACCGCTGCTTGTCAGATGGTGGATCTGCTAGTTTCCTTGCTCTGCTCAGCAAAATCGAAAGTCATTCTGTTCATACAATGCCTTTCTAGCGCTTCTACTCGAGCTTCCACGAGTCTGGTCTGATAAGTGCATTTGTACCGCTTGCGCAGCATGTCGACCTAGTGATCAGAATCTCTTTTAACATGGTTATTGAACATCAGAGTAGCGCTTACAACACGGGAGTCGCTCTCTTTCCATTCGAATCGTTAGTTACAGCGTCGGCGTTTCGTACCAGCATATGGTTTATATCTTTGTCGGCCCGTAACCTAAAGGTAATATGGCGGCGAGGGTTCGAGCCTGGTTAGGAGCAAGGTGACCCTCGCAGTATCCTAGCCCACGAGCGACAGGTTGTAGTGGTGTAGCAGCATCATTGCCGAGCTTCACCTCTGCTTCACTTGACTCTGTTCCAATGTTTTGACCGTTCCGTTTCAGTTACATTGCGCTAGTACGTTTACGTTTTTGATGCCTTTGTGTTTTCGCACCTTAGTGTCATATCGAAGCTTCTTGTTTCCGCTTCCATTAGAAATTCAAGCATGGGTTTCTTGTTACAGTCTGATTCTTTGTGATTCTAATCTGCGCCAAGTGGGTTCGTCTGTCCAGTTTACTTCATTTTGGTTCAATCAAGTAAGTATGATTCAAGTCGAGGGATTCACTTACCATGGTAGTGTTCCCTTACAGGGGTGAGGAAAATAACATGGCGGTGAAAACAAATACTGTCAGCAGCGAGTTGTGCATAGTACACGCAGGCGCCTCATTGACTCCATGATTGCACCAAGTCGACTAAGTTTCGCGTTTTCATATCTAAGTGGTCACCGCCTCGATTTAGTATAAGAGTTTAAAACCCAAACCCCAGTCAACTGAAGGCCTAACCACTCAGAGCTTTTATCCAACCACTTACAATAACGAACATTTTCACACTGTTGTAAACGATTAGCGTACTGCGAAAACCATAGTCTAACTTGTCCATTGGTGCCCTTAAGTTTCCTCCCGAACTCTAACATTTCAGTTGCACTGGATGTGGGCCGTGCTCCGAAAATCCAAATATCAATGTAAGTGATGGGTTTCTACACAATCTGCAATTTTCAATGCCCGCCGACAAATTACGGCAGGAAGCGAACACAACGAGGCTCACGAAGATCTGAGGTCAGCTTGCATTTCAGCCTAATGAGAATGCATAGCCTGTTGGTCTCATCATGCCAAAAAACAAATATTAGCTTAACGTCGTTCCGTCGTACTGTGGCTTCGTTACTATTCAAGCATCACCTTTCGCGTCTTGTGTAAATACACTGCGGCGGTCGCCTGATCACTTACACTCGCGGGAACCTACGACCTCCGGATTACAAGGCAGGTGTGTGACGCTTTCATCTATCGGCCAGTCTCGTGCATCTGAGCTAGAAATCACCGTTGCTTTTGGCAATCTTCGACACTTATTCCGTATCATACGGAGAGGTGGTAACAGCACACCTGGTATTAGATAAACTTGCAACGAAAGATGATAATCCATTTTGGTACGGTGCGCTGAATATTCAGAAAAACAACTGAGCAGTGTTGCTAGCCTCCTCACTTTCCATTCACTTACGTTCCCTTAGATCCCTTCACGTACAAAATTCGAACATAAACTGGACTACTGAGGTCGCATATGGCACAAGATCAAATGGACTTACTCCAAGCCTCCAATTCAGAGGAACGGCTTTTGCGGATGATTTGCTCAGTTTATTAATGACACTGGACACGAAACTCTCTACCGACTGCAAGTGTTCCATTGTAGTCCCAGTTTTCAAGGGAGTTCTCTTTCAGCATGCGGTCATCAATCACAAATGGGTCGGCCTATTCTCCATTACCTGCAAGTTGTTTTTTTCTGTCGTCCTCCGTGGCAGCGAGACTGGACCTTAACATGGTGCGACGATTTGCATACCTCATGGACCCATTGAGATATACTGGATGACGACTCCGGGCAACTTGAGAGCTACTCCTACCAGGTTGGTCAATGGTGAGAGGTCAGACAAACTCAGTCTCTTGGTCCTCCAGGTTGGGTGTTTGAAATGGGATGGCGTCCAATTCTGTAAAACTAAATCACCGACACCTCCCCGTTGTCTTGCGGACAGGCTTTTGAGCCAAAGGCTTTGGAGGAGGACCCTAATCGTCATCCTGTCTAGGTCTGGGCGCCCTGGCAATATCTCAACCCACATACAACCATGACATTTTATTCAAATATAAACTTCATCCTGCATCGGCCGTCGCGCAGATTATCAAGGGTCGCCTTATCTGCTGCATACAGCAGGGCAGATAAACGAAAACATGCTACTGCTGGCGCCTCCCTTCTTACTTTTTCACCTTTTTCTCTTACTCCCATCCCGACCCCCATTCCAAATCTTCCTTCTATAAATCCCAGCTTAATTGCCAGCAACCGAAGTGCCACTGGAGTAGAACCGTCTGCAACCACCATTCCACAGCACCTATCGCACGCCTATCGGCAAAAGTCCCTTATAAGACCACGCTATCCCGTTTCCATGGCGACATTCAACGTCCGCACTCTAAGACAAACAGATCAACAGGCTGCACTTGCACGCACCTTGGGCACACTGGGTATTGATGTGTGTTGTGTGTCCGAAACTAGGATCAATCACCCTAACGGGGTTATTGAATTGACTGCACCCGGCTTATCCTCTCGTTATTGGTTGCACGCATCCGGAGACGCCGATGCGGCACTCACGGGTCAAGCTGGTGTAAGTATCATTCTCAGCTTCAAGGCTGAGCCATGATTAGTTGATTGGATTCCGGTGAACAGTCGTTTACGTACAGTCCCTTTGACGACATCAGCTAAGGTGGATTCACGAAGAAATACAAAATGCTGTTTGGTTGTGATTTCCGTTTATGCTCCCACCGACTACAGTTCTATTGCTGTCAAGGACACATCCTATCACGAACTGAATGCATTACTATACAGTGCTACTAGTTCAGATATTATAGTACTTGCAGTGGATATATGAACGCACAACTAGGGCGTCTGAGCTCTTCAGAAGCTCAGCTGGATTAATAATTATGGGCTTAACTTCCAACGGACTGACAACGGTGAGCGTCAGCTGCAACTGTGCAGGGCACCAGTTGTTTCTTAGTAGCATTGCTTTTAGACACAGTGGGCGCCGAAGTGTCACTTGGCGTCCATCTGTAGCTGGCCAGCGATGGACCCAAATTGACCACACAGCCATAAGTTACAGATGGCGTGGTTCCATCCTGGATTGCCGCTCGTACTGGAGAACCTGTGTCAACTCTGATCATGCCTTGGTGCGCTGACGTTTCTCCATGAAATTTCCCGGATGGCGCACCAAGCGTCGCCTCCGATTGGCAACTGAAATATTGTCTCAGCCGTCAGTCAGGCAAGTCTATCAAGACGCACTGCATACCGAACTCTCGCTGTCTTGTCCTAATGACACTGAGCTTCAGTGGAATAGGATCTCGGTCGCGATGCACGACGCAGGAGCATCTGCTTGTGGCATTATCAGTCGTCACCACACTAGTCACTGGATATCCGAGAGGCCGGTGCACCTGTTGGAATCTAGAAGACATCTCCTGGTCGGTTCTGAGCACAATGTGACCAGACGTGTTATAAGGCGTGGACTAAAGCGGAGCCTAGGGACTGACAAGGAATGCTGGTGGACCAGTCGGGCTTAAGAAATGGAGGAGGCAGGAGTAGTAGGCAATTATCGCAAGCTGTTCCGGCTAATCCGCATCACTTGTCCCAGTAAACCAGGCGTCAGTGAGACAAACCGAGACAGCGCCGTGCTTTGATGCATCATAAGGAGCGAAGTCTGGCTATTTGATCGGAACACTTTCAAGATCGTTTCAACTGGCCTCCTGCTCTCGAACCTCTTCCTATTCAGGTAATACAGGACGAGCCATGGATGGTTAATTTAGAGCCTCCGTCGGAGGCTAAGGTCTGAAACGCGATCACAGCCCTCAGCCGTTTTCGTGCCGATTTTGAAAAGTTGGCGAAGACATAGGTGTTAGCTAAGATGATGCAAACCAATATTGTTTAAAAAGCTGCGCTGCCTCGTGTTAGTGTCCGCTTGGGTTGGGCTTTATAAAAATGCACCAACTGACGCAGCGCTCCTTATATTTGCTTATCCTGTTAAACATCACATGCCCACTCTGTTCATTCCCAGTATTCACTGGACCTAGCACCAGCAAACGTAATTGAAGAATGCACTTTTCCAGCGCTGAAGTTGGCTTGCAAGATGCACCCTAGCAAAACGGTTAAAATGCATCAAGCTGGCATAAAGCAAGGGAATCCTAACTTGGGCTTACTCACGAAAGTTACGTCTAGACCTGTGCGGAACTACAGATCCTAGTAGAACGTAGGATTTGGTAGTTAGCGCAAAATAGCGGAACACACCAGTTATGATAGCACTCCAACTTTAGTATGATTTGCATTAAATACAAGGCTTCGCACAATTTCATTCAGCTCCAATCATAGTTAGATTGGTTTTAAACTGACACACCCTGACGCTAATGAGTCTAGCCAAAAGGAAGCAAATGAGTATAATTTAAAAAGGGTAGCTTGATGTTCTACTGACACGCATTTCCCTTGGCGTTTATCCCCAGATGAGTGAACTCAGATCACCCAGGTGCCTCTTTTAACACAGGTGTACGCCACCGCTCTCTACTCTGTGTCAGGTTGATTCTGTGCCAACAAAGAACATACAGTCTTTGCGGTCGATTCCTCGTTGACTACCCAGAGCCTATAATACATAGACTGTCAGCAACTGCAGATCGGACGTGAGTGTTAAACCGGCAATTCGGAAAAGTCGGGAAAATGCCGCATTCGTAAAGAACTTCAAAATTAATGAACAAGTGGCATGTTTTTAGGTTATTTTAATCTACTTTATTGGTTGTGTATAAGGTTGGTGGTTTTGTAAAAGCTTTTTAAAAAACGGGGCAAATTTAGGCAGTAATTTCAAATGTAAAAGTACTCTTACAGCACGAAACTGGAAAAGGGTACTGGGTTGCGAACTTACTGACCAACACGCTTCATTTACAGAAGATGATGTCGGGACGACCAATGGAAATTTGCCACTGAAATTATCGCAAGTCTCCAGTCGATGTTCTGCTTAACTGCTTTTTAAGCTTCAATGAAGAGGATTTACTCGTTCGAAATGAATTGGAATATTGGTAGCTCGGGAGGCTTGCTCAGGTGATGTGGAGTTCTCCGAGCTGGGCAACTTGGTTGCAGACGTTTCGCCACCATTCGAGGTGGCATCTTCAGTGCGAGATTGATAGCAGTGAAGTAGCAGTAGCTGTAGTAGTAGCCAGCTACTGCTACTTCACTGCTATCAATCTCGCACTGAAGATGCCACCTCGAATGGTGGCGAAACGTCTGCAACCAAGTTGCCCAGCTCGGAGAACTCCACATCACCTGAGGATTTACTCGTGTCGATCAACTCCCTTTACTGTTTTCTTGTATTCGGCACATACACCAAACGGCTTACAGTATCACAAGCTAATTTGCAGCTTAGTGTGGGTGAGCGTCACAATATAAGAACGCAATGTTAATAAACTAACACGCATGTTGCGAGACTCAACATGAGGTTTGCATATCACAGACGTAATTGTAGTAAGTCCGATAACCTTCATTATTTGGCAGGCGCTAATGCCGTTGTTTGAATGTTAAGGGGGGTAAATAACGTACACTTGGATGGAATTTCAGGGCTGTGGCACTCAGAGTGGGCCAACATCTCGTCGACACTTCATTCAGTTGTACTGACTAGATAGCTTAAACCGATGATCCATAAGTGATTTGCATTTGCAGAGTTTCAAAAGATGGTGTCAAGTGTGCTTGGGCTGGTATAAACTTCATAGACCATTAGGATATCCAACGGTCAACATTAGTAAAATTTACCATGTACAGTGAGAGTCTTCATTCTGGTTCGGTAGTGGACGTAGGAAAAAATTCTTAATTTTCTAATCACCTATTGTTTTTGTACTATCCGGTGTGATGAGGTGGGGTTTCTACAAAGCTGGGATAACGTATTCCGCTTATGGCCTAAAGTACCCGTCAAGCATTTGCAGAAGGAGTAAAGCGTCGTACCTTCTGAATACATGACACAGCTGGCCTAATTGCTGATTTGCATTCATTTATGCTGTTTCCGACCACCTCAAACAACCAAACTCCTCTTGCATTAGCCTGCTGAAATTAACCTCATGAGAAGCGCACTGCAGAATTTGCAGCCTAAGTTCATGATCATGCGTGTTTTGTTGGCACATGATCAGGATTTTGGTCGTGTTTGTGATGGATAAGAGCACGTTCCCGTTGGATCATGTGGAATCTCTATGCAGCTCACTTCTCATGGTCGCATGATCCATTATTGTAGCCGCCACACGCCACCGGCAAAAGGAAAAGTCAGTGAAGCCATCCACATCGTGATAAAATTGATGCGGACTGGAAACAGGGGTAGTCCGTGTACCAAATTTGGAGGTACACTAGAATTCGCTTAAGTCGGAAACTGTGTTGCGAACTCGCATTTTCAGATGAAGTTGTATGATAAGCTTGCCTATTTAACGCAGGACGGAATGACCAGCACCATAATTCTGAGGTGTGGGAAGTAGAATGCGTTTGTTCAAGCGGTCGAATAATTTTGATGAATTGAGTTAGACGGTATCTACTCTTACACCAAGATAGATAGGACCTGTTCCTAAACCACAGACTATCAGTAGGTTCATGGTACGTGAAGTTTTCCGGCCATGCCTGTATAACCGTGGAGCGAGAAGGTTATACTATCCACATATCTTATTAGTACCTCAGTGACAACAGAATACATGGTATCGTAGACCATCGGCTACTACTCATGCAGATGGGATTGATGACGAACTGTCTCTCGTTGAAGTGTGTCCTTTCCAAAACATCTGTTTAGCAGTTCATACTGTCCTCAAAGAAGAATTTGATGCAGTGGCTCATTTGTATGTCGCAGACATCCTGCTTCTTAGAAACGACTTATTCTTCATTGAGTACTAGGCTTTATGTCGCTGAAGTGCCTGTCACTAGCCTGTTGGATTGGTTGACAAATTCTCTCCAGGCCATCTCTGGGGAAAAGTAACTTGCTTCAATGAGTTCAGAAACGTTTTGTTGTTTAGTTAACACATGAGACTTCATGGTGATTTCTTAAAGGTATTTTGCGTAACACCTAGCATAGCCGTGGAAAATGCGACCCAAAGGAGCACCCATTATTATAACATCGTCTTTTTTGGTGGACGCGAGTTCCCAGTTATCAGCTTTGATCCGTGTCCTGAAAACCTTTGGTGAAATGACATTCTTTTTTACGGCGGTGAGCTTACCGTTAACCCTTTTAGTTCCACATTGAATCGCTCACTAATTGTCTTCAGGTGTCTTATGGCATGCAGAACGTTGCTGTTAGATGATGTCAGTAGGTTAGTAAATGTGGAGGCTAGAACCGAACCCATTCCTAAACTCGGCATTGGTGGGTGAAAAACAATGGCCAAAGAACATACATATCCTGGTCTTAGGGGTAGGCGGCCCTATAACCGATCGCCAGTCAGGATCCCTCTGCCAATCATGTTTGAAGTGCAGGCCCAAACAATAGTAAACGATTACACCGCCTCTCTTAGTGGATCCGTCGATGCGCAATAGAAACGTACCAGGTAAGCAGATAATTCAAGCATGTCTCAGCTATCAGGATGAAGTCCCAACGAAATCGTTGCGCCACAAAGTCAACGAGTTGTTGTAAGTTTGCCTACGAATACTTGTACACTACAGGTGCCAGCCATGTATCTGAACTCATAAGATTTCTTTGCGAATTAACGCTGATCCTTGTGGGATCGGCTGAGAATGGTTTTGAGGAAGTTTCTCACCTTTTTTCTCGGGGTCGTTTCAAGCTGGTATACAGGGATAACGCTACTGAAACATCCGGTAGCTGATCACATATTATTACTTCGGGTGATGGGGTTGCACTGCGTTTCGGTTTAGAATTTTTGCAGCCATGTTACTTGTTTATTGAACCCCTGGTGGTTTGCCATGTCCTCCTTCTGATGTATGTTTGATAAGAAGTTTTGTACTAAGTTGTGCAAACGTTCGAACATAATTGGGGATATAGAGAAACCATTAACATTTTGTAACAGCCTTGTAATCTGTGTCATAACTATTCGTGCCGTTCCTTTGGCAATGACGGTTGTAGTATCACAATTCTTGCCCCCACAACCGCGGTGCGGTCAAATACTTCGGATCAGGTTTAACGTCACAAATCCTATAACAATAATGTGAACCTGTACTCACCCGGTCCAGATTCAGAAGCGATTGTTAGTGCACACCAGCTTTCGGATGTGGCTTTGTGGATCACCTTTTGCCTACACCTCACAGGTTCCACACCCTACCCGCAGAAACATGCGTACAAATTTCCGAGCCAATTGTCAAGCAACAACATTTGTGTTCTCATCCGAAAAGGAATTTCGATATCCGTAAGGCTGGAAATCATCCATATTCCTCGACTGTTGAACAAACTATACCTTTCTACACGCATATTAGCGTATTGTACCAAGCTTTTAGCGTGGTTCATTTTCGAAATAGCGTGCGGTACTTTCAAGTTAGCGAAGCGGAGAACGCTGATTTGGCGTCCTTGACACTCTCATTGGTTATGGGACGTAAACCAATGGGACATCGGTTAGAAGCTGCCAGCATACGCGACAGACAGTCCAATGAAAGTGGTCGAGCACCACCTTCCGTTCTGCCCTGATGCCCCGCTGGAGTAAACCTCGATGACTGGTCTCCAACCTGAAATCGACCAATAGGTAAATTGTGATGCTTGTCAAAGGAGGAGATGCTAGCTACCACACTATCCAAAGCTTAAGACTTAACCGGTGTGGATAGACATACTAACCAGCACATGTAGCGGTCTATGGCAATCACTGGCGGCTACCTAATGGTGGCTTATTCAGCGGCCTAACCATGGTGGTGTAGACAGGCAACCATCTAACTCGTATTCCACAGTACAGCAATGGCTGGTAGGCGGTTAGACAATTGTGTGCGAATGTTATTGCAACGATCATGGGGGACACAGTTCCCACAGAAGTAAGTAGACCAACCTAAAGCTGAAAAACGACAATTCTAAGGTTGCTTAATTCGATCACAGTTGATGACTCAACAAAAAATGCTAGGATTGCAATTGTGGCGTTGCCACGACGTCAGTGAGTGTTCGTTTGTCGCCATACCCATAGGCGAAATGTTACTCAGTTGTCGCTTCAGTGTCTCTATATTTGGCGTTACGTAAAGGTCATAGGAAGCTATGAATTTATAGGATCATTAGGTTTCACTTCCATATGGTCGCCCATGGTGACGTAGACAGAGAATAATCTCACTGGTATTCCGCACGTCAGCAATGGCTGCTAGGTAGTTATATAATTTCGCGCGATGGTTATTGCGACGATCATGGGGACATTGTTCCCATTGAAGTTAATAGACCAACCTGAAGCTGAACAACGAAAATTCTATGTTCGCTTACTTCTTTCTCAGTTGATGGCTCAACAAAATGTGAGAGGATTCCAAGTGTGTCGTTGACACGACGTTAATGAGTGTTCGTTTGTCTCCCAACCCATGGGGGCATTTGTTAGTTAGTTACCACTTCAGTGCCTACATCTATCGCGTTATGTAAAGGTCATAGGAACCTATGTATTCTTAGGATAATTACACTTCACTTCCATATGATCGCCCATACGTGTTGAGACGCTTTAACAAGTGGCTCTCCAAATGGAACCATTATAAGCACAGTCAATGCAGATGGAACCTCCCTATTACGTCAATGGCCTGGCATGCTCTCCTCAAAGAATCGGCATTACTCAACAAAGTAACACTTAAAGGGGCCACAATGACTACGGTGTTTATACATGCCACATCGTCCTGCTAGAAAGAACGCAAGACTTATGATTAGGGGCGACGCAGGCATGTTACTCTGGTACTCCAGGTGAGTACTTGGAACAGATAAACACCGTTGTCTCACCCACGGGCGTTCCTACAATGTGTTTGCAATCATTTACAAAGGCAACCGCGCCCACTAAGCCTGCTATGGATCACTGTTTCAGCTAGTCTTACAAGCATTCATGTATGCACGCCGTGACACAGGTTGTTAGCGACTTAGCAACTACTGGGAAACACTTTGTCATTGGGAAGTAGGTAATTCCGGAGACGTTGTTGAAGGAGGAAAATTTCTGCAATCTCTATGCTTACTATGCGTATTCAATGCTCGTAGGCACCTCATATCAGGGCCGTAGGGTCACTTGAGATTTAAAGCTTATCAATCACTTGGAAGTGAAGGGTAGATATCACGTTGAAACGCAGGATTGACATGCATCTTACGACCTTAACATAACGGCAGGACCATGGGTCTTGTAGCGGTAACTGACTACCGAAGTGGCGCACAGGTGGGGCGATGAACGAACACTCACTAATGTCGTGTCACCGCCATACTAGGAACCCTGATCTCTGGAACAATGACTACAGATCCAATGATGATCTAACCTACACAGCGAACTTGGTCTTAGTATACAATGCGCCGACTACATAAGCAATACCTATCTACGCTATTCACAGGAGTGTACGGCCAACTGAAAAAACACAGCAAGAGAAATTTGTAACTGTAAAGCTTTTTAAAAATTCTATTTGCCAAGTTCTAGCTTTACCTCCTTCATACGAATTATTGCATTGTTTCCGATTACCTCACACTGCGTTAACAATCACACGCACATCCTAAGGTAAGTCGCACACCTATCGATTCTCCAGATTGCTCGCAGTGGCACGATTACACTACGCATCACGTGTGGCCAGATAGGCTAGCGAGAAAGATAGCCAACTTGCATTCAACCCGTAAGCCTACAAAGGTTCCCTTCCAACAGGGTTGCAGCCAATCCGCTTCCTATCACTACTCACTTAGTTGTCATCACGCTCGTGTAAGCCTTCAAAGCCCCTCTAACAACAGGCTGCAAACGTTCCAACCTCAAAAAGCCACCAATCTGCTTCTTATTACCACTCACAGATTTCCTCTCGCACCCGGTGCTAGTGATAGCTCCTTACGCCAGATTGGCAGCATGAGCAATCACGTACTATGTCTCCCATTGGCTGATCATCCTCGACACCATTGAAGTGTGCCGATACACCGATTGCGATCAACAGACAGGCGACCGACAAACGGAGTGAATGGTACAGCGAAGTTGCAAGCCCACTACCAGCCTGTACGTAGTGTTAAACAAAACAATCGTTCCAAATATGCTCTTGTTTAAAAGTACCATCACATTCTGTGCCGCACCAGTGCGCGCCTGAAGGAAAACCGAGGCGTTCTCTCTGGATTCAGACCGTCCAATCAACATGATTGAAAGCGTCCATACGACTGCACGCGCGCACAGTGTCACACTTGTTAGTCTTCCCTTTGGTGTGGCCACAGACTCGACCCCAAAGTGCATCGCTTGATACGCAGCGGACCAATGGGGTCCAGATCACACGACGAGTTTACTAGGCCAAAGAACAGGTAACATTACAGCAAGTGATCGATAGTACTGGTTAACCAGCGGTTTCGTCGTCCTGTCGAGAATGATCAGCCAATGGGAGACATAGTACGTGATTGCTCATGCTGCCAATCTGGCGTAAGGAGCTATCACTAGCACCGGGGGCGAGAGGAAATCTGTGAGTGGTAATAAGAAGCAGATTGGTGGCTTTTTGAGGTTGGAACGTTTGCAGCCTGTTGTTAGAGGGGCTTTGAAGGCTTACACGAGCGTGATGACAACTAAGTGAGTAGTGATAGGAAGCGGATTGGCTGCAACCCTGTGGGAAGGGAACCTTTGTAGGCTTACGGGTTGAATGCAAGTTGGCTATCTTTCTCGCTAGCCTATCTGGCCACACGTGATGCATAGTGTAATCGTGCCACTGCGAGCAATCTGGAGAATCGATAGGTGTGCGACTTACCTTAGGATGTGCGTGTGATTGTTAACGCAGTGTGAGGTAATCGGAAACAATGCAATAATTCGTATGAAGGAGGTAAAGCTAGAACTTGGCAAATAGAATTTTTAAAAAGCTTTACAGTTACAAATTTCTCTTGCTGTGTTTTTTCAGTTGGCCGTACACTCCTGTGAATAGCGTAGATAGGTATTGCTTATGTAGTCGGCGCATTGTATACTAAGACCAAGTTCGCTGTGTAGGTAAGATCATCATTGGATCTGTAGTCATTGTTTCAGAGATCAGGGTTCCTAGTATGGCGGTGACACGACATTAGTGAGTGTTCGTTCATCGCCCCACCTGTGCGCCACTTCGGTAGTCAGTTACCGCTACAAGACCCATGGTCCTGCCGTTATGTTAAGGTCGTAAGATGCATGTCAATCCTGCGTTTCAACGTGATATTTACCCTTCACTTCCAAGTGATTGATAAGCTTTAAATCTCAAGTGACCCTACGGCCCTGATATGAGGTGCCTACGAGCATTGAATACGCATAGTAAGCATAGAGATTGCAGAAATTTTCCTCCTTCAACAACGTCTCCGGAATTACCTACTTCCCAATGACAAAATGTTTCCCAGTAGTTGCTAAGTCGCTAACAACCTGTGTCACGGCGTGCATACATGAATGCTTGTAAGACTAGCTGAAACAGTGATCCATAGCAGGCTTAGTGGGCGCGGTTGCCTTTGTAAATGATTGCAAACACATTGTAGGAACGCCCGTGGGTGAGACAACGGTGTTTATCTGTTCCAAGTACTCACCTGGAGTACCAGAGTAACATGCCTGCGTCGCCCCTAATCATAAGTCTTGCGTTCTTTCTAGCAGGACGATGTGGCATGTATAAACACCGTAGTCATTGTGGCCCCTTTAAGTGTTACTTTGTTGAGTAATGCCGATTCTTTGAGGAGAGCATGCCAGTCCGTTGACGTAATAGGGAGGTTCCATCTGCATTGACTGTGCTTATAATGGTTCCATTTGGAGAGCCACTTGTTAAAGCGTCTCAACACGTATGGGCGATCATATGGAAGTGAAGTGTAATTATCCTAAGAATACATAGGTTCCTATGACCTTTACATAACGCGATACATGTAGGCACTGAAGTGGTAACTAACTAACAAATGCCCCCATGGGTTAGGAGACAAACGAACACTCATTAACGTCGTGTCAACGCCACACTTGGAATCCTCTCACATTTTGTTGAACCATCAACTGAGAAAGAAGTAAGCGAACATAGAATTTTCGTTGTTCAGCTTCAGGTTGGTCTATTAACTTCAATGGGAACAATGTCCCCATGATCGTCGCAATAACCATCGCGCGAAATTATATAACTACCTAGCAGCCATTGCTGACGTGCGGAATACCAGTGAGATTATTCTCTGTCTACGTCACCATGGGCGACCATATGGAAGTGAAACCTAATGATCCTATAAATTCATAGCTTCCTATGACCTTTACGTAACGCCAAATATAGAGACACTGAAGCGACAACTGAGTAACATTTCGCCTATGGGTATGGCGACAAACGAACACTCACTGACGTCGTGGCAACGCCACAATTGCAATCCTAGCATTTTTTGTTGAGTCATCAACTGTGATCGAATTAAGCAACCTTAGAATTGTCGTTTTTCAGCTTTAGGTTGGTCTACTAACTTCTGTGGGAACTGTGTCCCCCATGATCTTTGCAATGACATTCGCACACAATTGTCTAACCGCCTACCAGCCATTGCTGTACTGTGGAATACGAGTTAGATGGTTGCCTGTCTACACCACCATGGTTAGGCCGCTGAATAAGCCACCATTAGGTAGCCGCCAGTGATCGCCATAGACCGCTACATGTGCTGGTTAGTATGTCTATCCACACCGGTTAAGTCTTAAGCTTTGGATAGTGTGGTAGCTAGCATCTCCTCCTTTGACAAGCATCACAATTTACCTATTGGTCGATTTCAGGTTGGAGACCAATCATCGAGGTTTACTCCAGCGGGGCATCAGGGCAGAACGGAAGGTGGTGCTTGACCACTTTCATTGGACTGTCTGTCGCGTATGCTGGCAGCTTCTAACCGATGTCCCATTGGTTTACGTCCCATAACCAATGAGAGTGTCAAGGACGCCAAATCAGCGTTCTCCGCTTCGCTAACTTGAAAGTACCGCACGCTATTTCGAAAATGAACCACGCTAAAAGCTTGGTACAATACGCTAATATGCGTGTGAAAAGGTATAGATACTGAATATTTTGTGTCCCCTACCATACAATCGCTTTGTTTACAACTTAGAAGGACTACCGAGAGAAGGGCCTAGCCAATTAAAACAATGTTTCCCTCAACTGATAGACCTAACGTGCAACAACGTTCGAAATTGAAAGTACAGCCAGTTCAGTGCACAGAGGATAGATGGACAAGCAGAAGTGCTCGATTACTGACAAAATAGATATCGATCACTGCAATGGTCTGTTACGACCAATCAAAAGATGCGCATTGTACCGCACCCAAATTGACAGTGGTATGTTGGTTTATTTCAGGCTAGTAAAATGTACGAATAGGGATCCAATATTCCGATTACTTAAACAACTTTCATTTCAAGTGATTTCGGCGCACAGAATACCAGTTGAAACGGCAAAGTTTTAGACCAGTGTCTCTGAGGTTCTGGGCAGTATGCATTGCCACCCTACCTGTAAAGTCTCTAGGTGAACTGCCGCATAAAAACGAAAGACTGATACAACGATTTAGCAAATGTGGTGCACCGAAATCCTTTAAGTATAAGTGGGCGCGACGGAGAGTAAATCCCCCTGCCATGGTTGTCCTCCGAAAAGTAACACCAAGACTGCGCTGCCATCCAAAGCTGCATAAACAGAGGGGGACTTATTATTCGTAGAAGAGTTACGCTCCATTGAGTGATTCTGCTTTGTTCCTCTTTGTTCGCCTATCGCTGGCGGAACGGAAGCATTTTC
The DNA here is from genome assembly GCA_944474145.2 of Dicrocoelium dendriticum. Lineage (NCBI taxonomy): Eukaryota > Metazoa > Platyhelminthes > Trematoda > Plagiorchiida > Dicrocoeliidae > Dicrocoelium > Dicrocoelium dendriticum. Next base: position 269,400,165 of record OX104063.1, read on the forward strand.
GTCAATCGAACCAGTTGACCGTGCAGGCTTACAAGTAGTTCGCGTCCACAGGCGTATGCATTGCCGCTCGACTGTCGGCGTTTGATCAGCATACTTATGGTCAGTCTAATTTTGTTCAAATCGTCCGTTTGATGGATTTGGTACTTTACCACCGCACTTCCTATTACGCTGATCTTCAAAAATGAGGAATAATGCTGGGCAGCGCGTTAAAATGTTTCACCTGAAGTTTCGGATTTCAATATCACATATAAACAAAACTAAATGGAACAAACCACCGTCAATCAGATTAGAGCAAATGCGACCAAGCATTTTTCAATGCTCCAAACGGTTCAAAAGTATTAGCTTGACATAGGCTCTAGTGGTATTTGAACGTATTTGCTGCCAAAGGCAACAGCATAACTGAGCATTCAGTTAATCCTAGCCTTGTCCATTCGAACAACTCGGCATATCTCCTGCACCAACGCGATCACAAAGCAAGAGCCTATGTATGAATGTAGATGTCCTGATGCTCCCCACTGGTAAATGCAATGATTGACTATCGCTGTCGCTACCTTAAGTGTGCCAGCTTGTGCACTCGGCCCAGCGTCGCACCATTTGATGAAATAACCCACCATGATATGGATGAAACCGTGCCCACTTGGTGTCACGGGCAATAGTCCTTAATGTTGACACAAACCATCTCGTTAAGGTGTTCGGCCTTAGTAGATTGCAATGCGAGGCGGTTGGGCATCCAGGGTGTTTAACAGAATCACGGTTCTCACCTGACAAGCAGAAGATAGGTACCGCCGTCCTCTGGTGCGACCACCACCACCTGTAACAGATCTAAGTGAAGTCGCTTATCACCTCTTTAGCCATTGTCCGTGGGACTACGATTCTGCTAGTATAGGTAGGGACAGAGTCGAACACTATTGCACCTTCTTTACTAACTAGCTTGTCCCACATAGCTCACAAACTACGTGCCTCGTAGCATTTTCCTTCCATCACTTTACTCGATGGACTATCGCTGCCGCGAAAACACTGTTCGTACATTAGTTTAATGTCAGCGACATTTACTAGTACCATCTGTCATCGTCCAAACGCTGCAGTCTAATGTTTAACCATGGGTACGTGTTGTATGTTGCAAGAAATGCCATCCCCTTTATTGCGAAGAGGAATTCGAGATAACGCGTCTGCATTCGGGTGTTGTTTACCTGTGTCAACATACGAAGTCGTATTCTTGCAAAGCTCTTGTCTGCGCGCAATTTGTCCTTCAGGATCCAAACAGATAATGTCGATTCACTTTTATGAATAACACGAATTCAAACGTTTCCTTTCTGCTAGTACAATACTTATTTTGTCTCTGGTTGATGCTTCCGCTAATGTAGGATACGACTCTCTCAAACTTATCCGGTTCTTTTTGCGGCAATTCAGCTCCAATCGCGTGGTCACTCGTCTGTGTCCAAAACAAATTCTCCAGCTGAAGGTAACAATTCAGTGTACACTAGTAAAGGTGTTGCGCCAAGCAACTCCCGGAGCCGGATAAATGCTTCCTTACATTCTGTGGACCACTCGAGGGCTCGAACCCTTTTGCAGCAATACATTCGATGGTGCTGCAATAGTCGGAAGTTTCAGGATCCGTCGTCGGTAAATTGGTGCGAGACCACATAAAACTGTGCAACTGCTCAGTGTTGGTAGGGGTTGGCCAGGACCTCGCTTATTCCGTCTTGGTAAGATCGGTTCGGATACCTGACCTTGAGCTGAAATGTCCAAAACATACTATTTCTTACTGTGGTAAGTGACATTTCGATGGTTTAAGTTCCAGACATACCTCAGTTCGGTTTTTCAACACATCAGCAAGGTTGTTCAAATGTTTGTTTCGTTTTCTTACGAACGATGATATTATCCAACTGGGCAACACAATCTGTTTTATCAATTCATGCGAAAACTGCATCGAAAGTTTAATAGTAGGTGTTTTGCTAATCCAAAAGATATGATCTGCAATTCATAAAATCCCGATGGCACTACAAACGCAGTTTTGCCATAACACTTTTCTCAACCCTCACTGCCAGTAACCCGAAGCTAGACCCAAAGTACAAAAGTAAACCGGTATTCTAAGCACGTCAAATAAGTCGTCGATTCTAAGGAGAGTAAAACATATTTCCAGGTGAGTTCACTTACTCGTCTGTTGTCTACGCATATTCAGAAGGTACCGACCTCGACTTTCTTCTTCTTTTCTTCTTCTTCTTCTTCTTTACAGGAACATCCAAAACTGCCATTGGTGAAGTAGAGGAGCGTAATCTCTTCTTTTCCCGCACTTCATCCATAACCCGCAGTGGATCTGTGCACTATCTGGCGAGTCCCTAGATTACGGATGGCGGAATGCCATCCATATGGAGGCAACTGCGAATAATTCTCGTCCGCTTTGCGGGTAAAATGAATAAGCAGTCTCGGACAATCAGCAGCCCGGTGTTCTGGGCAGGCCACCTTGTTGTCTCTTAAATACCAAAACTGCTAGTACTGCGCTGTGTCAAAGCCAATTTGACCGGCTATAAGTTCACTGACCACTCACTTCGCTAACTGGAGGCGAGTATCTAACATATGGTGGACAAACAACCGTGCTGGCCTAGAATTTCTCTGTGGATTTCCTCCGAAAACAAAGAAGGCGAATGAGCCACTTGGCTATCAACGGTCTTCGTGAATCCTTCCGCCGCCTTACGGGTCAGGTCTTTAAGACCTAAGTCTAGGAGTCGGTTCCCTTAAGTGAACCCTCTTCTTCTGCCTGGGAAACCGGAAAGCTGTCTGCTCACACAGCACATGGGAGTTTGCTTCTATTCTCCTGATCCTTTCCCTCTTCATCTTTTATGCTACCATTACTCATGTATGGTGGCATTTTGCTAAATTTTTATTTATGGGAGTTAAATATAAAATACAAATATATTTCCTCCATGAGTTCCTGGAACACACCCTTCTAATACACTGGGTTACGTTTTGGGGAAAGTTTGTTCGGGATTGCATCCTCGGTGTCGACCTATTGTTTCACGAGAAAGGTTCTGCCTAACTCGGTACATTGCCATGCAAATGCTTCTGGGTGGTTACGTAACACGTCCTTGAAATGCTTCAGTTCTTTCACAACAGCGACTAGGTTGAGTGAACGAGCAAATACGTGCATGTATTTTCCGCTTTTCAAGGTGTCCTCAAATATTGCAAAAGCCTCTAAAGTATCACTTTCGCAAGGTTTCAACATAACTGTACAATTATCTGTGATCAGTTGGCACCTAACTAACCCAAGGTATACTTCAAACGGCGCAGCAGATGCATCTAAACAACAACGGCAAGCGGAAATTTTTCCGCAACAATAAACTCCTTGGTGAAGCTCTGGTTCACATTGTCAATTCGTGCAGTTGGGGATTGTCAAGCGGATAACAATTCTCCATTGGCGACAGTTAGACTGTAGCGAGAAGGGGCGCACACGCGTACTTCTAGCTGGTTAGTCAGGTTAGATGTGATTAGGCTCTTTAATGCACTTGTCCGAACGAGTCATCTGACCGAACCCAAATAGCTAATTCTATTATTAGTGCTGACGCTGTACTTAGCGTACAAATGACGGCGGATATGAAATCAGTTTGTACGTGATCGCACTTACCTGAAAATTCTCTACCATCTCGAATCCATCTGAGAGGTTAGCGGGTAAAAGCTAGTAGCCAGGATTCCCGGAAGCCCGATGGAAACTGTGAACTGGCCGGCTAAGTTAATACCCCGGTCTGTGACCCTTGAACATTCACCACTCCCTCCCATTGATTGAAATCCATCTTGGCGAATTACATGAAGGTTGCTATCGCCTGTTTGGCTTCGGAGTTGGCGTGCATGCACATGCATCGCCGTGTGACTTTGTGGCTAAGCAGCTGATTATATGCGTACTTGTGAAAGTAATGCCCAACGCCGCGTCTATGTTTGCCAAAAGTTCACTTACCTGAAGAGCTTCATCAAGTTTCCCAGGGTGGTGTAGAATAACTTCCTTTTTGTCAGAGGGCGTTAAAACGACTTCGAAAAGCAGTTCTCATACACGCTGTTTGCAATACTCAGCTTATTCTTTTCCGAAATAAATAATTAATTTTTTTAATTTTTGACTATGCGAGACACGCCCATGGAGGGATGATCAGGTAGGGGCAACTGTACAGATAGTTTATGGCAATTGTATCAGCGACAGTAGCAAACTATTCAAAAGTTTATGACTGGAACTCTAAAATGTTGCAAATTGCAAACAATATTTGAGCAGTCGTGAGATCGGGACAGGTGTGTAAGGAAAGAATCAGTCTGCCATATACTGATAGTCATACATCGGTCAATAATAGCAACGCGCACACTTTTGCTTATGTCAATGACGTAGGTTCAACAGTTTCCCATGGGGCTGATAACGAGCATTGATTTGCTCCATCGGAAGGTTCGTGTGACTCAACAGCCGGCAAACTTTTAACTTTAGATTCTATATCATCAAAGCTCTTCGCATAGCCTGTGTGTATTGCTGGTCACGGCATTGTATACATCTGTTACCAGGCAGGGTCTCCAAATTGTAACATTCAATACGGAAAGAACTCCAAAGGTCAGGGAGGACATTGTATTAAACAAAACGTAGCTAGTTTAAAAATCTAGTTCTTCTTCTGCAACAGCAAAGAAGCGCGGCTGTGGAACGGAAGCGTGGACTGTGATTCTGCAAATTCAAATATTACATCGATCCTCTATTCCAGCAGTGCCCATAAAACATGTAGGCTTATTTCACGTAATGATACACCCCGACCTAGTAACAGAGATTGTTGGAGAATCCAACTGGGAGTTGTCAGGCGCTGGTTATATGGACAATTTCTGAGTGGAGTTGTTGACAAATTCAGCGGTCTGATTAAATCCGCCTCGGAAAATCTGTCGCTACATGTCGCAAAAGCAACATCATTCATTCGGAACGAAAGTACTGAACGCATCGCAGTAAAGCACCCTGTCTGTGTGTATAGAGCAAACCCAAGTAATGCCAGCTAGAACAACTATGTTGTGTTGCGTAATCACTATACCAAACTTGTCCTTGAGGACAAGGTAGCACAACAGCAGTGGCTAGTGTTATTGTTTTGTTCTAACAACAAGCTTCTATACAAACATCTGAGCAGCCCAGGAAGATGAGGTGAAGTGTTCCCGCGTTCATATTAAAAATGAAGGTGCTCAAACCGCCGAAGATGCGGACAACGCTCTACAGCTATGATATGATCACCTATTCCCACACACCACCAGCATTTGTCGCTTATTTGTTTCAATTCCCACAGACACCCGCATTCACCCGCGTCCCTTTTACTTCGGTGACCATTTGGAAGAAGCTGGTATCACTGTACCTACATAGTTCATCAAAGTTTGAGGGCGCTCGCCCGAAAACACTTTAGTTGATGTCTGCAATGATAGCTGAGCCAGTAACCCGATTTCTCGGGTGATGCCTGTAGGAACAGTACTTTCTAAACTTGTGGTAACAGGGTATCGTTATCTCGCTTTTCTAGGGTATAGATGTTCCGAGTCAACAAGATATCGCCCAGGGGTTCTCATCTCGGAACTCCCAAAGGTGACGAATTCGATCAGCATTGCGACACTAATGGGACGACATAGCACCTGAATAACACGGATTCCATCAGCATCGGCCACGTACTTCCAATCTACTGATTATGCATGGCGATCTGAAAGGAACAGAAAATTCAGGAACTGACACTGTTGTCATCTAGATCAACGTTCCTGGAGCTTCTACCGAATCCATCCCCACAAGCTGCAGACATACGGAATTTGGGACCCATACTAGGGTTGTTCAGAAAGTTCAGTTTTTCTCCGCTATTTTAGTTTCGGAGCTGAAGGTCATTTTCTGATCCCTCTGAGATGGACTGTGTTGTTCGACAAGGGTTAGTGTTAGGGCAGCCGCTATCATGTGTCATCAACAGCGACCTGGTGCTATTCATGGAGGTAAATTGCCAGTTTTTGCAGATGACATTAAGCGGTGCCGGGCGGTCAGTATACTAGACGATCACAATCTGCTGCGACGGTACTTAGGTACTGCCTTCGAAGTCCATAGGCTCATATACTTTATTTAAAGATTGGAAAGTGCAAGGGCCTACATGTACACTATAAGCCCACTTTCGTAAAATAGCTTAGAAATCAAATCTTGTAGTCCACCTCCAGGGCCAGCGATCTTGGAGCGGTGATGCAACACGGCAACGGTTATTCGGCGAAGACAATCATGTTGTGTATAAAAATGGTATTTGCGCGGTTTGGCAAATCCATTTCCCCCAAATGTCCGACAAATTGTGAGCCCCCATGTAGAGTACCCCGTTCAGGCCTGACAATCGTGGCTAAAACGCGATCCATGACATTAAAGACGCCAAAGCAAATGGAGACCATGATTATCCTAACACTCATACGGAATATTACTGAAAGTCTTAAGTATGCACAACCAAATTTATCGCATTTTATGGGGTGAACTAATTCGGTATTAACAGCTCTTAAAATGTTGTAGCCACACTTGAGAAAACTCCCTGATACTTCTGTGAATCATGGCAACTGTCAAATGGTAGTTGTCTTACGTGATTCATTTCAATAATCCTATGTACTCGCTACTTTACTCCGCAGTTTCCAACTGGTCAGCGAAAGTCCGCTCGTTCATCGTTCACCTTTACAAATTTATGGCGATTAAGGAAGCTTGACTAACTTTTACACAATTATGCGCCCGACCTCCCTTAGAGTATTGTTTCAGTTTATTTACCAACTCAAGGAACTATGATAGAGTAGCCCCTGGAAATGTTCAACTATAATTAACTAAACGCCGTTTGGTCCACTCTACTGTCAACCAACCATGTTAGTGCAATGAATGTGCGACGAAGCCGGTATGGTTGCGAAAATGTGAATTAACGTCCTGTTATACATACTTATTAACAATTCAAAAGCAAGCACGCTGACGCTCATCACGCCATCCGACCCTCGTGGTAACTAGTCACATCATATAAACCTGCCGCAAGCTTATAGTAGTGTACCTGCTAACTTCTACTTCTGCAACTAAGCGTATGTGTGGTATAGGCTACGACATATCCTATGGACATTCACTAGTGTAACCTAGTTCCGTTCATTTCTAAATAAGTGGCAATCCGTCATTCAAGTATGCAATCTGTTGCACATTAAAAATATGGAAGAGGAGCTGCGACAAAACGGATCTAACCAACTATAGTGGGTTTCCTCATTTGACCACAACCTATCTCATGTAACTTGGACTGCCGAATACCAAATCACCCTGCAACCTTCGATTTCTCAGACCAATTCTTCTCGCCAACTGACAGCATCTAGCCTACTGGGAACAAATCACCTCAATGTAACAAGCCACCCATTCTGTTTCTTTTAGCTGCACCAAAATACTTCCCTGTTGCATCGGCTTCCGAAGTGGACGCGGTCCTGCATTCAGGCTACCGAGGCCTACAAGTCAGTTTATCCTGTGCCCCTTGACATTTAGCTCAAGACTAACTCTCTTTCGTCTGATTGCTACCATGGATGAAATAATATGGATTCTAAACTTTTCCTATGTCTTTATGCTCATCGCGTGGCCTTTTCAAATACATTAGCACAAGTATGTCAGTCTTCCGTCTTCTGCTGAAAAATTCGATAATTCGACCAGTCTTTCTAATATTCAAGGTAAATTCGGCTTCTGAAGTCTTTTACCGTATATAAATCCCACACTAATTTCTCGAGTAATACCTATCGTATGCGTCGGGATTTTCAGTCTACGACAAACTTATCCAATTTTGCCTCATAAGTTTCTAGGAAATCCGCGGCCCCTGAATTACTTCCGCAAATTGACTTCCCTACAATGTGTACATCTCTATTTCCGGACATGACCTTGTCAGAGTGTGCGTGCTAATCGTGCAATCCTGTGCTCTGTGTTAATTTAGACGTATCCCTTCACGTTATTGCGCCACATCTTCGGATGTAAGCTGAATTGATTCGGATCAATGAGTTCTATCCAATAGCGTCTAAATTTTTGAAGTAAGTCAAACGACACGCGGGAACACTACAAACAAAGTCTTCGAAAGTCTATTCAATAAGGCCAAATTGAGTACATGCATAGCTAAGTTTTATCAGTACCATTGGGATAACATTCGACAGAGTTTAAGGCTGTCAGACATTACCTAACTTAGTACTCTTCACCACGGTATACCACAGGTACAAGCATTTTTGTAATCACACCTTACCACCATAATTGTGGGTGCATTTAACTTCACAAAGCCTGTGTGAACTTAGCTACTCTTGCGTCTATAAGATTTCCCGCAAACTTGCATAAATTGTCAAACTTTTTGCATAGAAAGTCCAAATTTTGCAAAGAAGGTCCAAAATTTGCAAAAATGTCCATAATGTTGCAAAACCCTGTGCGATTCGCCAGCAGCTCAGAGCCAATCCTCTGACCTTAAGCGTGTTCCCATTGGCCGGATGCCAAGGTTCGGTGCGTTAGTCTGGGGAGGTAAGCGCGCTGCTCGTTGACTGGGTGAGACTTGTGAATGAACCTTGGAGGAATGCACTTCGACGGTGCAACGGGCTTGTATGCGCCCTCCTCACGTCCGAAACGATGGATCACAATTGGTCTGAGAACAATGAACAGCTGGAACATAAGCGCACGACCGAAACCATGTCTATGATTCTAACGTCGTCGGCATGCCTTCTCACGTTCGACAGAGTATCTCATCAGATATTCGTGACCGAGTTTTGGGCGCTTTCGTCAACGGTGATGACTGGCAGCTTGTGGCAACTGTGAACAACGTCAAATATCAAACAGCCAACTCCTGGATTCGTCGTTCTCTTGATCAGGAACCGAGTACTACGCAGGCGCGCGGTCGTAAACGGATTTTGTCAGAGGAAGACGTAGATGACATCCTGGATTGGATCGCAAGGGACTCAACTCTTACGCTACGGTAAATGTGAGTACGAGTACGAGCAGAAATGGACAAGGACATTTCGAAGTCAACAATTGCACGGCCCCTAGATGGTCGACTGATAAATATGAAGAACATCTATCAGGTTTCCGAGGGAATGAACAATGAGCGAATCAAATGAATACGCAGGGAATTCGTTCAGCAGTTTCTCCAATTTGAGAGCGATGGAAAGTTCTTCATTTGGATTGACGAAGCGAACTTCAACGTTTACTGCAAACGTACTCATGGTCGGTCGCCCAGAGGAGTGAGGGCCTGTTGCAAAGTTGCCAACAGCAGAGGGCACAATTTACATTTAATCGGTGCACTCACGATGGAAGTGAAAGTGTGGATGACAACCCGGAGAGGCTCATTCACAGGTTCCCTATCTCTCGAATGGCTGCGAAGCTATTTAGACAACCAGAAACGGGAGATGGAGTTCCGGCAGGTTGTCGTGGTATGTGATAATGCACCATGTCACACACGACTGGAAGAACTGTCGTCAGTAGATGGATACGATGGAGTAACCATACTGAGATTGAGCCCATACTCTCCGTTCCTCAATCCGATCGAGAATGTTTGGCAGGTGGTGAAGGCCAGAGTGAAGAATGAGATGAGAGTGCAGTACGAGGAAGTTCTGGCCGGGGATCCCCAGAAACTCACGACGCAGATGGAATGGAGGCTGCAGTTACTTGAATGCATTGCCGAAGCAGCCACTAAGGATATCAGCGTTGTGGGATGTCGTAATGCTATTCGACATATGCGTGTACATTTTACTAATTGTCTAGAAAAAATGATATATTTTGATCACTATGCTGGCCTATATCTTACGTATCCTTCTGTAGGGCAGGATAATGACAGCGCCCAGGGACGTGTGAGTATTCCCAGTGTTTTCAAAATATGTTTGCACGTACGTAAGTTTGTGTGTTCCTACGGGGGTTGAAGCGATATCTGATGTCTTGCGCAATGGAGTGACACGGGACCGACTTCCAGTGAGCCATGCCCGAGTGATATGTTCAACTTATGGTCCTTTACACGATGGTATTCGCTGCGCCGCACTCCTTCATGATCAGCCTGAGATAATGTAGATACAGTTTCTTTGTTCGGAAAACTAGGATGTTTGGAAAGCGCTTTGTAGGACCAAGTGAGCTTGCCGGTTGAAGCAACCGTCAGATGTATCACAGTATGGGATATCAGCGTGGATAGTTGAATAGTATTGAATACGAAATTACTGCGCACGTCATGTCAGGCTTTTCCAAGAGTGAGAGGAAATGCTAGATGCGAGTTCGCAAACACGTCCATTGCCAGACAAGTTTTTGTCATGAAATCTGTAAAATGAATCGCGTCTTTAATAGAAACCGTCTCTGTGCGACGTTTGTCCAATGTATTTGAGTGCACTGCCGCTTAAATCCGCTAACCGAATGGAAGTTGGTCTGTCAAGTTCGGAACCCACATCAGCCGGTTCGGAAGCTGTACTTTAGATTTAAAAGCAACCATTCCTACAGTAAGCCCAATTTAATTTGCGTTGTTTAACGTATTGACATAACATCAGATACAGACAATTGACATTTTACTGACATTACTACCATCTATCTCAGCTCAGGAAATGTGGCTTGCGAAACCGCAAATTTCGCACAATTAGGGTTTTCAGACTTCAGCCATGCGAACATCAGAACGTTATAAACTACCCACTCTGAAGATATCTTCGACGCAACAGGATATGTAAATAATACTAATGCCGTTCACATTCACCATGTGGTGTATTCCCTAGCTCGCACCGTGGATCCTTGGGTTCACTGTGGAAATATTGTTGCATTTACACAAATACCGACAATTGTCTACACTGCACACAGGACGCAGTCTCCATCAGCGATGTGTGCAGTTTTGTCCTTATTTCGGTTGCAACATTCGACCGTAGTTCAACCCGACCAGCGGTGAACAAGTTGACTGTGTTATTCTTGACTGGCTCAAGGTCGTTCACCTTACTTGGTGTCCGGCCCCAATACGCTGCGTATTTTCAACCCAATTTCATTTACCTAGTCCAACCTTCCCTTGAAAACTCTCTAACCAGCCTTGGTCGTCGCGATTCCCATGAATGCACTTGTCAACGGAAGGGGTGGAGGGACATACATGGGCGTCGCACACAGAAGGTGCCACATATTACAAACCGGAATGTCCTAGAAGCCAAGGGTATGTGAGCGATGTGACTGGCCGGGTTAAGCTGAGTTCAAACGTTGACACCGCAACATTGATGTTGATGGAATTAACGTTCCAGGTTGCAGTATTGTGGTTAGTTCCCCCCACTTTGAGCCAGCGGTGACCTATGAAAATATGGGCATGTCCATGAGTTGGATAGATGGGATTTGCCTTCAATCTTTTCTTCATCTACACTACTTCTTACTGCACTCTTACTTAGCTTGAAGACCCACTGAAGGCATTTGGGAAACATGCGCACTTTGATGGCTTGGATAAGCGTTTTTCCTTATTCTTCACATAGTGCTTACTTTCCCTTACACAGGCATGAGGTCTGCAGGACATGGACCTAATGAAGGGGCAAACTGCTGATGTCCTGCAACTACCCCACCCAATTTATGTACGCAATTCATCGTACCACTTGTGTGCGGTGCGTCATTAATTCTACTAGATTAATATTTAATCCTAGCTCCCTTTATTTCTAACTGAATAGTGAACTCAAGCCAGGGCCAATAGTGGAGTTCAGTCTCGGGAGGATTTAGCTACATTAAATTTCCAAATCTCGAACTGACCGATGGTTAATTTTGACAGCCAAGGCCCAAAATTTGCCTGTGTTGCAATATATAAACACATGTAGCACTTGAGGACAATCAGACTGGCGTTTGGTCACACGGGCAGTGTGAGTTTTGTCCACACTCGTAGGTGAGCGGCTCGACAATCCACCAAAATACCAGGCGTGACCTAGACACCTGTTTCGGTCACACTCACTCGAGAAGATTGCTCGACAGGGAGTGCATTAAGCAATCGACTAAGGCTCATTCCTACATTTACACAATGGCTCGGTAGACCGGAGCAAATGTCATGTCAGATGTGTTTGTGTGGCGAAATTCACAAAAAGAGCATGATTTGACACAGTACCACCGTGCCGTTTATCTTCCACGATCCTTCGCTGGACGAGCTGTTGGAGACGTTATCACTGCGAATAAATGTGTGGGTCAGTTTGTATAACTTAAGTGCAAGAATTAAAGGTCATTTGGTGAGCAACTGTTTTCAATGAATCATCCGCAGACCATTACGATCATGTGTACAGGCTAAGCGAATAAAAGTGACCCGGTTAGTTCAAGTTACAAAAATCACGTTAGCATCAGTGTCAGAGTCGGGAAAACGAATTAAACCTTAACGGGTCAGATGTGGACTGCGAAGTTCGATCGAAAGACGTCGATCGTTGTCTTCATTTTACTCTATCCAGAGAGAGTGAAATACATGGACTACCTACTGAGAGCATAAAGACGGCTGGAATCATGGAATACAAACTGTCTCGGCCGTCGCAAGTGTACGAGGCTTGAGACTTTTGATTGGTGCAGGGAAAGGTTGTACACACTTCAGATTCCCCATAGTGCGTAGTGCTCACGATATGGACAAGAATGGAGTTGCTAATGGGTGCTGACGGCATTCACCTTTATTTATCTGTTCAAGTGCTGCTGTGGTGGAACGTATATTGGTCAAACGGCGCGACACTTGTCCAAACGCGTGAACAATCATTGCGCAGGTTGGTTACATCAAAGCGACATAGGAGCCAATACCAGCTGCATTCTGGCCGATATCTTGGGCACTGGACACCAGGTGGACCTGAAAGGTACCAACAGAATAGTGTCCGTGAATCATCTCGCTACATACCTGGGAAAGTCGTACGAGCAAAAGGCTCGGGGACGGGGTTACTCAAATCAACCGTTTTCCTCGGCCTAGAAAATTTGGAAGGCGTCCGCGCACACAACAGACAACCTTTCCCTGTAATACCGGTTATCCTCCTTTTTGTTATCGTTGCTATGTGTCGTGGCACTCTACCAATTGGATATTGCTTGTGTTGAATATATATATATATATATATATATATATATATATATATATATATATATGCCCCATGCTGAGGCTGATGTTGCATTCTTGATGCTTCTTCACCGCAGTTGGACTAAACCAAATTACACTTAATCTAGGTCTTTTTAAGCTGGATAAATTTCATTCCATTTCATTTGGTTTGTTCTGCCTACCTGAATAATCTATTAACTGGCCACGTTGCTTACGCTAATTACACTTATCTTCGGTAATTTTGTTGCGTTTGTAGCATTTCAAGTAACTTGTGGACATTTCTTACTTATCGAGGATTCGTTGCTAAACAACTTACTTCATATGATAATTTAGGGCAGAGTTATGTCACCGTATATGTATGCATTATTGCATTTATTTTATTTCGGCTTGTCGTTTAAAGTGAATGGTTGTTGTTTGATATCCCCGGTGTGGCTGCGCTTGACGTGCATGTTGACAAGGTGCCTACCTGTCTATTACCCACTACCTCGTCCATACTGGCTCCAGGAGACAGTTGGTCGTTGCTGGAAGGAAGATAAACGGTACGGTGATAGTGTGTAAAATCATGCTCTTTTTGTGAATTTCGCCACACAAACACATCTGACATGAAATTTGCTCCGGTCTACCGAGCCATTGTGTAAATTTAGGAATGAGCCTTAGTCGATTGCTTAATGCACTCCCTGTCGAGCAATCTTCTCGAGTGAGTGTGACCGAAACAGGTGTCTAGGTCACGCCTGGTATTTTGGTGGATTGTCGAGCCGCTCACCTACGAGTGTGGACAAAACTCACACTGCCCGTGTGACCAAACGCCAGTCTGATTGTCCTCAAGTGCTACATGTGTTTATATATTGCAACACAGGCAAATTTTGGGCCTTGGCTGTCAAAATTAACCATCGGTCAGTTCGAGATTTGGAAATTTAATGTAGCTAAACCCTCCCGAGACTGAACTCCACTAAAGGCCCTGGCTTGAGTTCACTATTCAGTTAGAAATAAAGGGAGCTAGGATTAAATATTAATCTAGTAGAATTAATGACGCACCGCACACAAGTGGTACGATGAATTGCGTACATAAATTGGGTGGGGTAGTTGCAGGACATCAGCAGTTTGCCCCTTCATTAGGTCCATGTCCTGCAGACCTCATGCCTGTGTAAGGGAAAGTAAGCACTATGTGAAGAATAAGGAAAAACGCTTATCCAAGCCATCAAAGTGCGCATGTTTCCCAAATGCCTTCAGTGGGTCTTCAAGCTAAGTAAGAGTGCAGTAAGAAGTAGTGTAGATGAAGAAAAGATTGAAGGCAAATCCCATCTATCCAACTCATGGACATGCCCATATTTTCATAGGTCACCGCTGGCTCAAAGTGGGGGGAACTAACCACAATACTGCAACCTGGAACGTTAATTCCATCAACATCAATGTTGCGGTGTCAACGTTTGAACTCAGCTTAACCCAGCCAGTCACATCGCTCACATACCCTTGGCCTCTAGGACATTCCGGTTTGTAATATGTGGCACCTTCTGTGTGCGACGCCCATGTATGTCCCTCCACCCCTTCCGTTGACAAGTGCATTCATGGGAATCGCGACGACCAAGGCTGGTTAGAGAGATTTTCAAGGGAAGGTTGGACTAGGTAAATGAAATTGGGTTGAAAATACGCAGCGTATTGGGGCCGGACACCAAGTAAGGTGAACGACCTTGAGCCAGTCAAGAATAACACAGTCAACTTGTTCACCGCTGGTCGGGTTGAACTACGGTCGAATGTTGCAACCGAAATAAGGACAAAACTGCACACATCGCTGATGGAGACTGCGTCCTGTGTGCAATGTAGACAATTGTCGGTATTTGTGTAAATGCAACAATATTTCCACAGTGAACCCAAGGATCCACGGTGCGAGCTAGGGAATACACCACATGGTGAATGTGAACGGCATTAGTATTATTTACATATCCTGTTGCGTCGAAGATATCTTCAGAGTGGGTAGTTTATAACGTTCTGATGTTCGCATGGCTGAAGTCTGAAAACCCTAATTGTGCGAAATTTGCGGTTTCGCAAGCCACATTTCCTGAGCTGAGATAGATGGTAGTAATGTCAGTAAAATGTCAATTGTCTGTATCTGATGTTATGTCAATACGTTAAACAACGCAAATTAAATTGGGCTTACTGTAGGAATGGTTGCTTTTAAATCTAAAGTACAGGTTCCGAAACGGCAGTACCTCTCAGCATTTCCTCTCACTCTTGGAAAAGCCTGACATGACGTGCGCAGTAATTTCGTATTCAATACTATTCAACTATCCACGCTGATATCCCATACTGTGATACATCTGACGGTTGCTTCAACCGGCAAGCTCACTTGGTCCTACAAAGCGCTTTCCAAACATCCTAGTTTTCCGAACAAAGAAACTGTATCTACATTATCTCAGGCTGATCATGAAAGAGTACGGCGCAGCGAATACCAGCATGAAAAGGACCATAAGTTGAACATATCACTCGGGCATGGCTCACTGGAAGTCGGTCCCGTGTCACTCCATTGCGCAAGACATCAGATATCGCTTCAACCCCCGTAGGAACACACAAACTTACGTACGTGCAAACATATTTTGAAAACACTGGGAATACTCACACGTCCCTGGGCGCTGTCATTATCCTGCCCTACAGAAGGATACGTAAGATATAGGCCAGCATAGTGATCAAAATATATCATTTTTTCTAGACAATTAGTAAAATGTACACGCATATGTCGAATAGCATTACGACATCCCACAACGCTGATATCCTTAGTGGCTGCTTCGGCAATGCATTCAAGTAACTGCAGCCTCCATTCCATCTGCGTCGTGAGTTTCTGGGGATCCCCGGCCAGAACTTCCTCGTACTGCACTCTCATCTCATTCTTCACTCTGGCCTTCACCACCTGCCAAACATTCTCGATCGGATTGAGGAACGGAGAGTATGGGCTCAATCTCAGTATGGTTACTCCATCGTATCCATCTACTGACGACAGTTCTTCCAGTCGTGTGTGACATGGTGCATTATCACATACCACGACAACCTGCCGGAACTCCATCTCCCGTTTCTGGTTGTCTAAATAGCTTCGCAGCCATTCGAGAGATAGGGAACCTGTGAATGAGCCTCTCCGGGTTGTCATCGACACTTTCCCTTCCATCGTGAGTGCACCGATTAAATGTAAATTGTGCCCTCTGCTGTTGGCAACTTTGCAACAGGCCCTCACTCCTCTGGGCGACCGACCATGAGTACATTTGCAGGAAACGTTGAAGTTCGCTTCGTCAATCCAAATGAAGAACTTTCCATCGCTCTCAAATTGGAGAAACTGCTGAACGAATTCCCTGCGTATTCATTTGATTCGCTCATTGTTCATTCCCTCGGAAACCTGATAGATGTTCTTCATATTTATCAGTCGACCATCTAGGGGCCGTGCAATTGTTGACTTCGAAATGTCCTTGTCCATTTCTGCTCGTACTCGTACTCACATTTACCGTAGCGTAAGAGTTGAGTCCCTTGCGATCCAATCCAGGATGTCATCTACGTCTTCCTCCGACAAAATCCGTTTACGACCGCGCGCCTGCGTAGTACTCGGTTCCTGATCAAGAGAACGACGAATCCAGGAGTTGGCTGTTTGATATTTGACGTTGTTCACAGTTGCCACAAGCTGCCAGTCATCACCGTTGACGAAAGCGCCCAAAACTCGGTCACGAATATCTGATGAGATACTCTGTCGAACGTGAGAAGGCATGCCGACGACGTTAGAATCATAGACATGGTTTCGGTCGTGCGCTTATGTTCCAGCTGTTCATTGTTCTCAGACCAATTGTGATCCATCGTTTCGGACGTGAGGAGGGCGCATACAAGCCCGTTGCACCGTCGAAGTGCATTCCTCCAAGGTTCATTCACAAGTCTCACCCAGTCAACGAGCAGCGCGCTTACCTCCCCAGACTAACGCACCGAACCTTGGCATCCGGCCAATGAGAACACACTTAAGGTCAGAGGATTGGCTCTGAGCTGCTGGCGAATCGCACAGGGTTTTGCAACATTTTGGACTTTCTTTGCAAATTTTGGACTTTCTTTTTTAAAAATTTTCGACTTTAATGCAACTTATCTTTGTTGGCAATATTTCTCGAAAGAAGCGCTTAACAGCTGCGCGGATTACTAAGCCATTAACCTCATTGTTTCATAGATGCTTGGATGTACTTTATGTTCACATGGTGTGGAAACTCTGTGTCATTACCCGAATTTCAAATATATTAGCCGTTCCGAACCCGTCATTTAAAGCCGAGTTATTCTTCACCCGGTGCTCTCAATGTCGATATGTCGATCATAGCTGTGAGGCATGAGTCTAGTAGAAGTATCCAATATGGTCGCTCCGAAGCAATACGGAATCCCTCAGCATCGGCCATGTAATGATTGCGCGTGACCGTCGAACCAAAATTGTCTGTTGGGAATTGCGCTGATGTAAGATGTTTCGACTTTTCCGAGGCCTACGACCACTTAGACCAAAACATCCTTCTCGAAAAGCCTCGAAAATTTGCGATTGGGAATGTTAACCTTGAATGAATCAAAAGTTTCTTTAGCAGTGGCTACCAATTCGGGTTCGGGACACATTTTCTTATTCTATTGGTGTGAACAGCGGTGTTTTGCCAAGGTCAGGGTTCAGGATACGCTTTTACTTTATATTTATCAACGAACACGCGCTTGCCATTGTTTTATGACTAGGGAACTAAGATATCAGTAACAACACAAACTGCTCCAACGGAAAATAGACCGTGCTTTTAAATGGTCAAAGGCGTTAGGAGAATAGCTATTTGACATTCATTTTTGTGAACGAACTTATTAGCCATTTTTTATTCTTCCCATTTTCCAATTCTTGACTATTGTTTAAAGCGCCACTGTGCTAGCTCGATTAATAATCACACGTCATTGCTAACGGACGCTCATCTCCGTGTCCTCTTCAGCAGTGCCATTTGCAAGTACACAATCCATTGGCTTTTCTCTGCATCATTTTTTCTAGTGGGGTATGAGCAATGAATATTTAGTTGTCACACCATTATTTTACTAGTTAGTAATTTTTAGGTCTGCACTTCTGATTCTCGTTAGATTCGTGACCTTAGTCTAAACGCTACGTTTCGTTATTTTTTGATTCGCCCGTGCCCGTCAGTGGAAATGGATGTTTAGTTTACGCTTGGGGTCCCATGATGCTGTTTCTAAGGACATTTGCGATTCGTTCTTGACTATACGGTTGCTTATTCGCCCGTTGCATCGGATGTTTTCCTTCTACTGGTTCCCTCTAGTGTAAGTTGGTAGCTTTCTTTTATCTTGCTTTCAAACCGATAGCAGCAAATGGGGTTCATGTCTACAATGAACAATGAACCATGATTTATAACGGGCAAAAAAGCAGGTGCTTGACATGTCCCGTAGGGTGTTTAGCGTGAAAACGTGATAGATCAAAAGATAATGTGGTCGTCAGTTCGGGCGATTACATATTGAACTGCACTGTCGTATAAAGGGAGTTAGAAGTAAGAATGTACGCACACAAAGCAATAAGGCGAGTGGTTTTTGATCACATAATAGGTGAGAGAAAAAATAAGAAGATAGCAAGAACAACGCTTACTCGTGTACAACTATCTTGCGTCGGCAGCATACAGCAATCCAGTTTCTATAGTAGTAGCGTTCATCAAAGTTCGTGCAAGGCGTTTAGATTGACTCATTCTTGAGTAGGGTTATGACACTATCCACTGTCTCTTGTGCATTAGTGCCAGCATCTGGTGGTAATGGGCTAAAGCATGTAGTGTAAATGTGACAGGGTATCGTCAAGGCGTTTTTCGTAAAGGGATAGGGTAGGTGCATTAATTACATGTTCCGGGAGGGCGTTGCAAGGCTGTAACAATCGAAGGGAGAAATAGTTTCGCCGACATTCCAGGCGGCTGTACTGCGTGACTAACTTAAACTGGTGATCTCTTAGCGAGGTGTTTTGGCTGAGTATTAGAAGGGAATGACATGGGTGTATGGGGTTTTACAGGATCTGGTACACCATTATGAGATCTCCCCTTAGACGCCGATAACGTCCACAGTATATTTTGAGGGTCTTCAGCCTGAGTGGGTAGGGGAGGCTGGTCAAATCTCTGACGCTCTTCGTTGCCCTACGCTTTGTAGTATCGAGCGCGGTGAGATGGTGCTTGAGCCATGCGTGCATAGCGTATTCCGCGTGCGGCCTCACCTACGCACTAAGCACTTTTGGAAAGACTGAAGGCTGAAACTTCCCGAAAACTCTGCGAAGAAGTCCGACGTACTGGTTTGCTTACTTAGCTACCTTTTCAGTCTGCCTCAAACAACCGAGCTCATCTTGAACTATCACGCCGAGGTCGTACTCGTGAGAAGCCCGCTGTAGAATTTGTGGTCATAGGCGGTACTTGTGCATAATGTTGTGCCGTTTGCTGAGAACTTTGCACTTGGTGACGTTGAAGTGCAGCATGTTCTCGATGGACCATGTGAACGCTTTGTCTAGGTCCTCTGTAACACTGTGTGATCCTCAGATGCAGCTATAGTACGCCATACCTTTAGATCCTCAGCAAATAGCAAACAGTTAGAAGATAGAAAGCTCGCGAGATCATTTGTGAAAAACAGGAACAGGCGGGGTCCAAGTACCGAGCCTTGAGGCACACCGCACCGAACTTCGATAGATTCTGACAGGTTACTTTGAACCCTCACATTCAGGTGAGGTTGCATGCGAAACTCTCCTATCCAGCCCAGAACAGGATCACTGATGCCATATTTCTTGCGTTTGTGGAAGGACTGCGATGGTTTAGATGGTTGCATGCCTTTGAGAAATCCAAGTAGGCCTTGTCGACTCATACATCAGAGTCCACAGATTCCATCCAGCTTGCATGAGCAATCAACAGATAAGTGGTGCAGGAGCGATTTTGGCGAAATCCATGTCGTTCCGGAACGAGAATTTTGTTGTTCTCCAGGTACACCATCAAAGGCTTAGCTACAATGGACTCCATAACCTTGGAGGTCACAGGAAGTAGTGTTATCGGGCGGTAAATTGCTGGTTCAGGACGACTGCCACTTTTGTAGATTGGCGTGATGATTCCGTGCTTCCACATCGTGGGAACGTGCATCTCGTCCAGACATTTTTGAAAGAAAGTTGCTAGTGGTCCCGCCGACTCTTGGCAGCAACTTTCAAAACCTTCGGGCGAATGCGGTCCGCATCAGGAGAGCTGAACCCGCACAATCAGCCTCTTCAGTACAGCTACGAAAGTGAAGGATATGTGATTTAGTCCTGATGGCGGCTTTTTCTGCCTTGGCAGGAAGTGTGATGAGTGCACGCTTTGGGAGGTAGGGCCAAATTGTTGTCAAAGGATGTTGGCCGCCTCTTGTGCGGATTGGGCCAACCCGCATGCTGTGTGCAGAGCAGGAATACCGCGCTTAACACGGCGCAAATTGTTTACGTGTCTGTATAGCAGTTTGGGATTAGAGCAAAACCTTACCACTAGACCTTGTTGCTTCTTCAGTTTATCCTCCAGGACGAGTTTGACACAGTGGTTTCTTTGTATTTTGTAGATATCCCAGGTATGGTCGTTCGGGATGGCTATGTAGGTGTGCCATGCCAAGTTTCTTAATGCCATGCATTTACATGTCCTTCTCCTTACGAAAGGCTTCATCCTTTTAGTCCGACAGAGTTTGGTCTCAGAAGTCCTTGTCACGAGCTTGGTAAATATGTTGACGAATTCCCCGAAGGCTTCCTCGGTGGTTAATTCAGCTAAGAAGGACCAGCATGCTGCAGCAATGAGGTCAGACAGGTCGTCATAGTTGGTTACATGACATTAATCGGCATGCTCTTTAGGATAATCCGTGCAGCACATATAACGAAACGCTAGCGTCACATTATCACTGCGGCCCAAAGGAGTATCGGTTATCCATACCACGAATATCAGTTGTTCAACGGTGAATATTCGGTCAAGTATAGACGCACTGACAGTTCCCCTGATCCTGGCGTGCGCAATGACATGGAAGTAAAGAGGGAAGACTAAAAGCAAAACATGCAAATCTGCTTTAGGTTTCTCTAATGGAGTTGCCTGGAATACTATAGCATTTCACGCAAAATTGCAAAAAAGGTACAAAATTTCCCAAAGAAAGTTAAAAATTTTGCAAAAATGTCCATAATGTTGCAAAACCCTGTGCGATTCGCCAGCAGCTCAGAGCCAATCCTCTGACCTTAAGCGTGTTCCCATTGGCCGGATGCCAAGGTTCGGTACGTTAGTCTGGGGAGGTAAACGCGCTGCTCGTTGACTGGGTGAGACTTGTGAATGAACCTTGGAGGAATGCACTTCGACGGTGCAACGGGCTTGTATGCGCCCTCCTCACGTCCGAAACGATGGATCACAATTGGTCTGAGAACAATGAACAGCTGGAACATAAGCGCACGACCGAAACCATGTCTATGATTCTAACGTCGTCGGCATGCCTTCTCACGTTCGACAGAGTATCTCATCAGATATTCGTGACCGAGTTTTGGGCGCTTTCGTCAACGGTGATGACTGGCAGCTTGTGGCAACTGTGAACAACGTCAAATATCAAACAGCCAACTCCTGGATTCGTCGTTCTCTTGATCAGGAACCGAGTACTACGCAGGCGCGCGGTCGTAAACGGATTTTGTCGGAGGAAGACGTAGATGACATCCTGGATTGGATCGCAAGGGACTCAACTCTTACGCTACGGTAAATGTGAGTACGAGTACGAGCAGAAATGGACAAGGACATTTCGAAGTCAACAATTGCACGGCCCCTAGATGGTCGACTGATAAATATGAAGAACATCTATCAGGTTTCCGAGGGAATGAACAATGAGCGAATCAAATGAATACGCAGGGAATTCGTTCAGCAGTTTCTCCAATTTGAGAGCGATGGAAAGTTCTTCATTTGGATTGACGAAGCGAACTTCAACGTTTACTGCAAACGTACTCATGGTCGGGCGCCCAGAGGAGTGAGGGCCTGTTGCAAAGTTGCCAACAGCAGAGGGCACAATTTACATTTAATCGGTGCACTCACGATGGAAGGGAAAGTGTCGATGACAACCCGGAGAGGCTCATTCACAGGTTCCCTATCTCTCGAATGGCTGCGAAGCTATTTAGACAACCAGAAACGGGAGATGGAGTTCCGGCAGGTTGTCGTGGTATGTGATAATGCACCATGTCACACACGACTGGAAGAACTGTCGTCAGTAGATGGATACGATGGAGTAACCATACTGAGATTGAGCCCATACTCTCCGTTCCTCAATCCGATCGAGAATGTTTGGCAGGTGGTGAAGGCCAGAGTGAAGAATGAGATGAGAGTGCAGTACGAGGAAGTTCTGGCCGGGGATCCCCAGAAACTCACGACGCAGATGGAATGGAGGCTGCGGTTACTTGAATGCATTGCCGAAGCAGCCACTAAGGATATCAGCGTTGTGGGATGTCGTAATGCTATTCGACATATGCGTGTACATTTTACTAATTGTCTAGAAAAAATGATATATTTTGATCACTATGCTGGCCTATATCTTACGTATCCTTCTGTAGGGCAGGATAATGACAGCGCCCAGGGACGTGTGAGTATTCCCAGTGTTTTCAAAATATGTTTGCACGTACGTAAGTTTGTGTGTTCCTACGGGGGTTGAAGCGATATCTGATGTCTAGCGCAATGGAGTGACACGGGACCGACTTCCAGTGAGCCATGCCCGAGTGATATGTTCAAATTATGGTCCTTTTCGTGCTGGTATTCGCTGCGCCGTACTCTTCATGCTCAACCTGAGATAATATAGATAAGTTGCTTTGTTCGGAAAACTAAGATATTTGGAAAACAGATTGTAGGACCAAGTAAGCTTACCGAGTTAAACAACTGTCAGATATATCACGGTATGGGATATCAGCGTGGATAGTGGAATATTAGTGCATAGGAAATTACTGCGCACGTCATGTCAGGCTTTTCCAAGAGTGAGAGGAAATGCTGAGAGGTACTGCCGTTTCGGAACCTGTACTTTAGATTTAAAAGCAACCATTCCTACAGTAAGCCCAATTTAATTTGCGTTGTTTAACGTATTGACATAACATCAGATACAGACAATTGACATTTTACTGACATTACTACCATCTATCTCAGCTCAGGAAATGTGGCTTGCGAAACCGCAAATTTCGCACAATTAGGGTTTTCAGACTTCAGCCATGCGAACATCAGAACGTTATAAACTACCCACTCTGAAGATATCTTCGACGCAACAGGATATGTAAATAATACTAATGCCGTTCACATTCACCATGTGGTGTATTCCCTAGCTCGCACCGTGGATCCTTGGGTTCACTGTGGAAATATTGTTGCATTTACACAAATACCGACAATTGTCTACATTGCACACAGGACGCAGTCTCCATCAGCGATGTGTGCAGTTTTGTCCTTATTTCGGTTGCAACATTCGACCGTAGTTCAACCCGACCAGCGGTGAACAAGTTGACTGTGTTATTCTTGACTGGCTCAAGGTCGTTCACCTTACTTGGTGTCCGGCCCCAATACGCTGCGTATTTTCAACCCAATTTCATTTACCTAGTCCAACCTTCCCTTGAAAACTCTCTAACCAGCCTTGGTCGTCGCGATTCCCATGAATGCACTTGTCAACGGAAGGGGTGGAGGGACATACATGGGCGTCGCACACAGAAGGTGCCACATATTACAAACCGGAATGTCCTAGAATCCAAGGGTATGTGAGCGATGTGACTGGCCGGGTTAAGCTGAGTTCAAACGTTGACACCGCAACATTGATGTTGATGGAATTAACGTTCCAGGTTGCAGTATTGTGGTTAGTTCCCCCCACTTTGAGCCAGCGGTGACCTATGAAAATATGGGCATGTCCATGAGTTGGATAGATGGGATTTGCCTTCAATCTTTTCTTCATCTACACTACTTCTTACTGCACTCTTACTTAGCTTGAAGACCCACTGAAGGCATTTGGGAAACATGCGCACTTTGATGGCTTGGATAAGCGTTTTTCCTTATTCTTCACATAGTGCTTACTTTCCCTTACACAGGCATGAGGTCTGCAGGACATGGACCTAATGAAGGGGCAAACTGCTGATGTCCTGCAACTACCCCACCCAATTTATGTACGCAATTCATCGTACCACTTGTGTGTGGTGCGTCATTAATTCTACTAGATTAATATTTAATCCTAGCTCCCTTTATTTCTAACTGAATAGTGAACTCAAGCCAGGGCCAATAGTGGAGTTCAGTCTCGGGAGGATTTAGCTACATTAAATTTCCAAATCTCGAACTGACCGATGGTTAATTTTGACAGCCAAGGCCCAAAATTTGCCTGTGTTGCAATATATAAACACATGTAGCACTTGAGGACAATCAGACTGGCGTTTGGTCACACGGGCAGTGTGAGTTTTGTCCACACTCGTAGGTGAGCGGCTCGACAATCCACCAAAATACCAGGCGTGACCTAGACACCTGTTTCGGTCACACTCACTCGAGAAGATTGCTCGACAGGGAGTGCATTAAGCAATCGACTAAGGCTCATTCCTACATTTACACAATGGCTCGGTAGACCGGAGCAAATGTCATGTCAGATGTGTTTGTGTGGCGAAATTCACAAAAAGAGCATGATTTGACACAGTACCACCGTGCCGTTTATCTTCCACGATCCTTCGCTGGACGAGCTGTTGGAGACGTTATCACTGCGAATAAATGTGTGGGTCAGTTTGTATAACTTAAGTGCAAGAATTAAAGGTCATTTGGTGAGCAACTGTTTTCAATGAATCATCCGCAGACCATTACGATCATGTGTACAGGCTAAGCGAATAAAAGTGACCCGGTTAGTTCAAGTTACAAAAATCACGTTAGCATCAGTGTCAGAGTCGGGAAAACGAATTAAACCTTAACGGGTCAGATGTGGACTGCGAAGTTCGATCGAAAGACGTCGATCGTTGTCTTCATTTTACTCTATCCAGAGAGAGTGAAATACATGGACTACCTACTGAGAGCATAAAGACGGCTGGAATCATGGAATACAAACTGTCTCGGCCGTCGCAAGTGTACGAGGCTTGAGACTTTTGATTGGTGCAGGGAAAGGTTGTACACACTTCAGATTCCCCATAGTGCGTAGTGCTCACGATATGGACAAGAATGGAGTTGCTAATGGGTGCTGACGGCATTCACCTTTATTTATCTGTTCAAGTGCTGCTGTGGTGGAACGTATATTGGTCAAACGGCGCGACACTTGTCCAAACGCGTGAACAATCATTGCGCAGGTTGGTTACATCAAAGCGACATAGGAGCCAATACCAGCTGCATTCTGGCCGATATCTTGGGCACTGGACACCAGGTGGACCTGAAACGTACCTATAGAATGGTGTCCGTGAATCATCTCGCTACATACCTGGGAAAGTCGTACGAGCAAAAGGCTCGGGGACGGGGTTAGTCAAATCAACCGTTTTCCTCGGCCTCGAAAATCTGGAAGGCGTCCGCCCACAAAACAGACAACCGTTCCTTTGAATACCAGTTATCCTCCTTTTTGTTATCATTGCTATGTGTTGTGGCACTCTACCAAGTGTATATTGCTTGTGTTGAATTCATATATATATATATATATATATATATATATATATATATATATATATATATATATGCCCCATGCTGAGGCTGATGTTGCATTCTTGATGCTTCTTCACCGCAGTTGGACTAAACCAAATTACACTTAATCTAGGTCTTTTTAAGCTGGATAAATTTCATTCCATTTCATTTGGTTTGTTCTGCCTACCTGAATAATCTATTAACTGGCCACGTTGCTTACGCTAATTACACTTATCTTCGGTAATTTTGTTGCGTTTGTAGCATTTCAAGTAACTTGTGGACATTTCTTACTTATCGAGGATTCGTTGCTAAACAACTTACTTCATATGATAATTTAGGGCAGAGTTATGTCACCGTATATGTATGCATTATTGCATTTATTTTATTTCGGCTTGTCGTTTAAAGTGAATGGTTGTTGTT
>OX104063.1:269426696-269569324 GCA_944474145.2 Dicrocoelium dendriticum
GCCGGTTTCCTTCGCAAACTGCAGCTTTACCAGCGCTCGGTTGATGTTGACGACGTGGCGATATTTCCAGAACTAACGACGGTGCTGGTTGAAAGAAATGAAAAATGCGCATTCACGAATGAAATATCTTGCCACTTGTCATCAGTAATGAATTCCATCAGCAAATATTTTCCTGATTTGGAAACTCGCCAATTAAGTGCCTGGGTGCTAGTACCGTTTACAGTAGCTAAAGGAATATTTCCAGATACTGAATTCGAAATCAAGGTACAATTCCTAGGAATGCGCGAGGACGGCGGAATGAAGGTAGATTTCCAAAGCACGCAACTAGTAACATTTTGGGCAAAGATAGGTGAAGAGTATCCATTACTGTCGGAAAGCGCATTGAGAATATTGATCCCATTTGCAACAGCTTATAAATGTGAAAGTGCATTTTCGACAATGATGGTAATGAAAACAAAAGCGAGGAATCGAATGAACTTGGAGCAAGACTTGCGATGTGCATTGGCCGAAAGTGCACCAAATCTACCAAAAATTGTTACCACCAAACAATACCAACCGTCTCATTGATGTACATCACCTATTGTTTGCATAGAATTTTGAATTAAAAGTACTGTTTTCTTTCGTTTATTTGTTGAGGGAGATTCCGGATACCGATCACTTCTCCTACTTAAGTCGGATAATTATGTAGTGAGAAGGGGTGTTTCCTTCAATTACAAAGCACGTGAAACCACATATAACATTTATTTTTGAACTTTAGAGCGAAATGTGCAATAGTTATTACGTAGTAGTCTTTCGAAAGTTTGGGGGTAAAAGTTTGTTGGGCAACCCCCTTTGTGGATAACGGCGTCTATAAGGTTGGGAACCACTGATTTACACGAATCCCGGGATCTTCCATTGAGGGTGCCAACACTGCGAGTATATGTTCCTTGTTCGCAATTAACATGCCAAGCAGTGGGTTGTACAATGTCGTTTTCAGAACATGACACTTTGCAACGCTAGTAATCCGGCCAACGCAACGAATACGTAGGCTTCTTTACGTGCACAGTTAAATGACTGGTATGCGCCATGGGGAAGTTCATCTGGCGCTTTCAGGTGATCTTTATGCTCCCTGACTGTATTAGTGGCAAAGATGTGCGCAAATCCGAATTTATGCACGTTATCGTCTGAAGCATTACCTAATAATTTACGAGCTTCACTAAAATTTGTTTGGACTGTTTCGGCGCACGCAGTGTTCCTAGTTAATGCCTGACACATGAAAAGAAAAAAGCGCTGCGAAATTAGAGGGAACAAGGATAGGTGAAATATAACTTATAGAAATGCAAAGAAAAATAAAGGGTGTTTTCCAAGAGTCACGCTAAGGCGGCTTACTTAACTAGAACAATAAAATTAACGTCAAAAATCACCCAAAAGCTTTGCGTCTGCCTGCTCAGATGGAAAGTTTATTGGTTTGCCATATCCTATAATTGGAGTGCCTACGGAGTAGCGAAGCCGCCAATAATTTAACTAACTCTGTACTACTTGTCAATCTTTTTGAGTAGTGGTGAAGGGGCTAATGAAGAAGAGAAGTTGCAGGAGTTCAGATGCAAATTGGTCCTTGAAGCTTGTCTATGCGATGAATCCTACTAGTTCATAATGCAGTCAAAGTGTCCGTGGCGGGACCCGAAGCAAGTCAGAAACTAGTCAGGAATGTCCAAATATATTTTGAACTCAGAATTCCAGTCTTAGCACATGTAAGATGCGCTCGACTGATTCGTCTGAGATCCCTTGGGTGTTGTGACGGCGTTCATGCATAAGATGAAAACGAAGAGATAAAAGTGGATATAGGATATAGGAAATGAAGTTTGCATGCACGAATGGGTTTGCTACCTCTCCGACATATCCTATATAAACAGTGCCAGGGAATCTGTGAAACTGCCAGTCAACAGACTAAGGCTGTGCCACTTGTATGTCTGTTTGGGCAGCACTAACGTGGCCATTAATGCAGACAATTCATAAGGGTTAAGGTATTGATAAGCTTTTACAGGTAGCTTATGTGGTGGCGTCTACCTTTCCCATAGTGGTGTAGTGTCTGTAGAAATGGCGAAGTAATTCAAAACGAAACCAGTGATGATGAAAGTTATTTCATACTCGGTTTTCTATTTTTATTACCTAGAAGATGCATGCGACAGACACCGGTAAATGCATTTAGGCCTCAGAACGGTAACTGCAATGAAATTGGATGAGTTGTTCAACCCAAGCTGCGTGGATATATTGCAATGTACCTTAAGTGTCCTCAAGTTACATCAGGGCCAAAATCCATGAAGTGAGCTTAGGGATTGCAGATAATAAAGTTGCGATGTATATAGTCAATACATAGGAACTTATGTATCTCTTTCCAGAAGGCCCGTAAAATTTATATTTCTTTTAGTCTAGAAGTAAATCTGTTCCACAACTTCACTTATCCTACTAAGAAGAAACGAAGTAACAGAATCTTCTTCGCCCTTAGCGTGGTAACGCATGGCTCTTATTTTTGATTTTGAGTTCAGCTTCGTTATTTGGTTTCAGACAGGCGGTAGTACGGTGCAGTTTTATATAAATTAACTTGTATAAGAAGCACAGGTTAAGGACACAATGTCTTCGCCGAAGGGGATAATGTTTAAAATGTTCGCACCTATTTTCGAAAACACAGATTAATGTAATGGTGTAAACAGATACTTAAAGTGCTTTCCAGGCTGGAAAGTGAATTTGAAGTACACGTTGTGTGGATGGATTGCGACGCGCAATCTCAAAGTAGACCGCGATTCCCATTGAAGTGAACCTTGGCCATTCGATCACTAGGACCGTAGCTGATGAAGCAGCAGCAAATTGGGTGTTGCCCGCCTGAAACCACTGCACTCCATGACGCGTTTCGAGGTTATTTCCTCTCATCAGATAGAGATAGCAGGCATCGAACCCGGGACCATTGAGATGTTAGTTGTGACCGCCACCCCTAAGCCACCGGGTCACGACGGGCAAAGCTTGGCACAACGGCAAATAACAGATTGGAAAGTGAATTTGAAGTACACGTTGTGTGGATGGATTGCGACGCGCAATCTCAAAGTAGACCGCGATTCCCATTGAAGTGAACCTTGGCCATTCGATCACTAGGACCGTAGCTGATGAAGCAGCAGCAAATTGGGTGTTGCCCGCCTGAAACCACTGCACTCCATGACGCGTTTCGAGGTTATTTCCTCTCATCAGATAGAGATAGCAGGCATGGAGTGCAGTGGTTTCAGGCGGGCAACACCCAATTTGCTGCTGCTTCATCAGCTACGGTCCTAGTGATCGAATGGCCAAGGTTCACTTCAATGGGAATCGCGGTCTACTTTGAGATTGCGCGTCGCAATCCATCCACACAACGTGTACTTCAAATTCACTTTCCAATCTGTTATTTGCCGTTGTGCCAAGCTTTGCCCGTCGTGACCCGGTGGCTTAGGGGTGGCGGTCACAACTAACATCTCAATGGTCCCGGGTTCGATGCCTGCTATCTCTATCTGATGAGAGGAAATAACCTCGAAACGCGTCATGGAGTGCATTGGTTTCAGGCGGGCAACACCCAATTTGCTTTCCAGGCTATTAATGTACACTTCCGTAGGTTACTGCATATAAATGGGCAGTAACCTATCTGTGAGCGAACGTGACTTCTATAAAGTTCCAGCCTTACATCAGACGTTTTTATGTGACGGCGCTTGTGGAAAGTTACTTTTCTTTCCCTTGCTACTTGATAATGAACTTCCTTCGCAAAGCTTTAACTCATGGAGCAGCGTAATACGTGAGCTGTTGCCATTGCATTCTGTTGGATACGGGGCCGTTTGAAATAAGGAAGCCAGTAGGTTTACAATACTTGTGGGCCATGACAGTATATTTGTTAGCAGTGAGCTTCATTTTTCAGTTTTCGAACCATACTTCAAGAGCATTAAGACCATCACAGCTTGTACTAATTGCGGATATTTATTATTAGTCGGGAAGATGTATAACACTTATATGTCATCAAATAAGAGAAAAGAGCAACCGTGCTTCAAGTTGCAACAGAGGTCATTGTTATAATACAAAAAGCGTAGTGCTAAGCATGCTCCCTTTCATCACCCTAATGGAGATGAGGGGCTGGGGTGGATAAAGTTTGCTCCATCTTAACAGACTGCGTGCATCCTATTAGCAATAATTCAACAAGTCCAATAAACGACTGTCTACCCCGTAACCATTTACCTTATGCATCAGGCGCTTGTGCGGTACCCTGTCAAGCGCCTTTTGCATACCCATGTAAAGTGTAAAATATGACAGCTTGGACTCGAAGATCTATGGGACTAAATTGAGGAAATCCGCCTAGCAGGTTTTCCAAGACCAAGCACTTAGGAATCCATGCTGTAATTCAAATATGTACTCGTCTACATAAGGCAAACTCATGAGTACTCTTTTACTCAACTTCTCCATCACTTGGGAGATAATAGAATGGTGATTAATTGGGGGATTGTTGCCAACTTCCTGTATGCATCCAACCTTGTGCTGCGGCATAATGTTGAAGTGCTTCCAAGGAGTCGGATATTGGCTTTCTTGCACTAGTAAATTGAAGAGTATCAAAAGAAGCATAGGGATACGTACGCCACCATTCTTTATAAGATTAGGCGGTATTCCGTCTCTAGCAGGGTTCGATAATGGATATAAAGTCAGAACGAATGCCGTTTTCATGAAAATGGACCTAAAACTCGCTGGCTACCGGGCACTACAGTTCCTGATAGTTGAACCTATTTCTAGGCACTGCGAGTAATTAAAGTGGGAGCTGAAGAATTCACATATAATTCTTGCGTCGCTGGTAGCGTCGTTGTGGCTACTCTTTAGATTAGAGATCTGTCGTTTATGGTTTGTGGTCCAAAAATGCAGTAGACAAATAAGTATCAGAGCTTTGTCCGTACTATTTTCTATGGCTATCTTGGTTGTTTTGCTTCTGCTTAGATGTGCTAGAGAGCTCATTCGCCATCTCATTCTCATGATGCAGGCAAATTTGAATATTTTATTGTAGAATCGTCTAAGCTGACACATTCTATTATACATAGTAGGTTATGGCACACTTTTAGTTGAGTGCCTTAGTACAAACGACTTGGAGATAGCGTTCAAAGACTGTAATATATTTCCTCATACGACAGTTCCGCTGAGCGATCCACAAAATCAGCCATAAGGAATTCATTCAATTGCTTTGATCTGACGAGCACGGCAAATATGTCTAGTTAACGATTTGCATCTCAATGTATACTACGGTCACATCTGCCTCCGCGGGCTAGGCATTAAGTCGCTTTACCTAAACCGAACAAAGCAACAATCCATGATCTCTGCTTTGGAAGGCATGGCCAACCGACACTCGGGTTGAAAAACAATGAGAGTACATAGTAAATCATTGACAGCTTTACCTTCGTTGGTGCAGACATATGTTGCTTTCATCAGCCCAAATTGATGCTTGCTAATAGACCCGCATGCTTCGTTGGTGCAGCAGGTGGGAACCAGTTTAACGCACGCAGGTTGAAATTTCCTGCAATCAGTTTTTATTCGCACGAAAGAATTGATGCTTACTATAACGTAATCATAGTTGTGTTCTCACAATTAGACAAGGTATCGCGTCGTCTATAAACACGTCCAAATAGCGCCGTTGATCAAAAATATCAGCCGTTATCCATGCTGTCTGTCGCCTCACCTGAGTCCATTATTGCCGGCATTATCGTTGGGTCAGTATTTTTACCATAAATGACGCTCCCGCCTCCTCGTTAATGCACTTCAGGTGTGATTCGCCACCGAAAACTCACAGTCCATGGCTTCACGATAGCAAGTCAATAGGCGTCACAGTACACCATTATTAAAACGTTAGTTACGCTGACACTTCTACCTCTGCATGCACTGTCAACAATACTCTTTATACTCTTTCGACGTTGATCATTGCGTTAAGTACACACGAACCCAGTGTATCGTCACGTCTGTGTAAACACAACTAGCAAGTATCTTATAGTCGATCATGCCGGATACTTGATCTATATTTGGCTGACTTATAACTGTAATATATAGCAGACTGATTATTTCCCTTCAAACGTGTCCGATCTCACGACAAAAAATCTTTTATTTATAGAATGGTACAATTTGTAATGTTTGAATCATGTACGTTAGCAAAGTTTCTACTGGCGCTGTTAGAATTGTCAAAAAACGTCTGTATTTTTGATAATTTTTGATCATGTCCTACGTAGGCGTGCCTCGCTTTGTCAAGAATAAACAATTATACTAATTGTGGATGTTTGTGAGTAGTGTAAAGTTCGTAGAAAGTAGAAGTCACGATAAACGAGCTTTTTTTCGCTGAGCAGTACCTCATATATTTTGTGATGTTTATAAAACTAAATTAGTGGACAACCAGTTCCAGAACATTTAACCACTTACGGCATGCATTGAAACACTTAAGTATTAGACGGTACAGTGCATTTGTATGAGAGCGCGAGACATTTCCTACGTGAGAATGCAAAATTACATTTATAGCGCCAAACGCCTATTTCTCTTTGATCGATGTGAATCTGAGAAATACGGACATGTATACAAATAAATAAATAAATATTTTATTCTAGAGTGCATCGAGACAGTTTTGTGTACTGTTATAGCTAACCGTAGACAAGTGAGTTCAGGTCAGAGCAATGGGGTAGAAAAAGGCCTTCGCCCAACGAGCGTCAATTTTCGTGTGTTGGTAAGTAAGCCACAGCCCTCGACACTTCGAAGTTTAAGCTTCATGAGTGCAGATAAAAAGTAAGAGGAACGTCTCATAACTCGTTGAAACTATTCCTAACCTCCTGTTGGTACGTTGCACATCAACATTTAAAGCGATTGTAAATAATTTGCTGACTGTTTAAACTTGCGCTCTCAAGTTGCGCAGCAATATATGTACACCTGCTTTTAACTAACTACTGATACAAACAAATGTTCTCTAAGCATGTCTTCTCTTGCCTCGGTCTTGACTGCCGGCAGTTTGTGTGGATTATCCACTCGGCTGCCTGACTAATCCGCCGTCGTAACATACCTGTGAATATCTCGGCATACTTCACGATCTCTTTTGCTTCTGCCGCGGAGTATAACTAAGATATTTTACGTAAGGTGAACCTATTCTTCCACTAGCCAGATGACATTTATTCATATGATACTGTTCCCTAAGTACTTAGTGACCCCACGTCGTTATTTCACATTGTGTATCATTACCTTTACACTATACATGACCAAACATGTGTTAACTGGTCGGAAAATCCGCTGGGTGTCACACACACCTAATTCGATGGTTCTAAATGCGTTTGGTTTAAATAAATAAATGAAGGGTCCTTTCAAATACAAGTGGTAGTTAATTGTTGCTTTTGCTGGATCACATCGTAATCTTCCATAAATTCATACGTTACTGCTGATTATTCGATCTCTTTTTGCTTCTGAAGTCATCGATATTCTTGATCAAATGCCCCTGGTGGCACCAAAGAATAAATTTGAGGCAAATATTTTAGAGCGCTTCAAATGAATCACGGCTACTAATTTACTGTCTGATGTCGATCTCGGAGATCAAATGTTGTCCTAGCTTCTTCGACATATGCGTTCGCTCGTCCAATCTTTCATACCAGACGAATCCGTTCTCTATCAGTTGTGGAGTTATTGGCTGCCTGCGAATCCGACTGCTATTCTAGCTGCTGTCGCAGATGATCTCCCTCTATACAAACTAGCATTGGCAGCCAAGAACTGTGCAGTTTTGCTAACAATTCTGTATCCCACCTAACCGAGGCATGTTCTGCAAACTCCACTGGAACCACCTTGCTTGATCCCATTATTGAGAGACTTTCCAATATAGAGCTCAAGTATTCTAATCTCAGACATTATCGTGTCACAAGGCAAAGATCCCTTTCTAGAACTAGGTATCATAGTAACTCACGCACACGACCGTCGCGTCCATTGTGTTGATATCACTACCGCGTTGAAAAAGGCGCACGTAATTTCTGCCCAAGGCGCAAAC
Organism: Dicrocoelium dendriticum; assembly: GCA_944474145.2. NCBI lineage: Eukaryota > Metazoa > Platyhelminthes > Trematoda > Plagiorchiida > Dicrocoeliidae > Dicrocoelium > Dicrocoelium dendriticum. The sequence continues at coordinate 269,434,720 of OX104063.1, forward strand.
ATTATAAAGCCTTTGTAACTCTTACTTCAAGAAGCTACAAAGCCAGCCAGCAATAGCGACGGCTGTCCATCACCTGATACTTATTCGCCTGCTTTGCATTAGCCACAAAACAGCCAAACTTTACTTTTTGGTTGGAACAATCGTTATTCCTTGTCCTCTGGAAAAAGCGTCATTCATCCAACTGGAGCAAAGCTACAGACAGCCAATCAGTATGAAATCGTGACATCTAACCAAAAGCTTCTCACTTTAAGCCTTGGATTACGGAGCAACTTTCTCTTCATATTTTACTATGCTAATGTGCTAAAGCACATCATTGGAATGAATTTATCCCGCAATTTCTGTCTTGTGGTCAGCATTCGTTAAGTGAATTTACGGGATTACGTCACGTCGTTAAGTTTCTCCTGCAAACTTGCTTCCGTCAACTCCTTCGTGCTCCGCATACTCATACCCGGCGGCCAGTCGTACTGTTCGTTGCAACGGAGATCCCCGTCGCTAATTCGGACAGGTAACGACGCCTCAGAACATAAAAAGGAGGTTCGCCATCACTCCTTTACAACTGGTCCGCCAGTACCCACCAACCATAGACGACTACGCGCTGACAAATTACAAGCAGCTAAAAATGGGAACACGCTTTATCTCAGGATACTCTGGCCTTCAAACACCAGTTAAGCATCGCCGCTCCAGTTGGTGTCTAATTAGTCCGGTGCTTGACGAATGTACGGTGATTAGCAGAAACTAATTAATGTCGCCATTAAGACAGATATTCCATCACTCATCCATGAATTCTATTGACAAATAAATAAATAACTACTTTATTCTCCAATTTATCGGGGTACACCAACGGCATGATCAAAATTAATAGGCAGTTACGTTTCGCAACAGACACCTTGCTATGTTTCTAATCGGTAGTGGCCGAAATTTTTACATGTTGATGAACTTAAATAAGTAATCATGAGGAATATATTCTTCAGTGGATAATGATAATTTGAGTTCAAGCGTGCGTAGTGTTAACAGTAAAGGCTCCATTAAGGTAGTGAAGACGGTAAATGTAGACAGAGAGTAGCTGTATCTTGTATGTGTCAAGGAAAATTTGAAATAAGACTACAGTCCTCTTGCCGGTATGTAGTAGGGGTCAGTAAATGTATTCAGTGGCGTCATATCCGCCACGTCGCAGTGTTGTTAAACGGACATTTGTGGCTTTTTATAGGGAGAAAGTTTGCCAGGCGAAAACCCACCACGTCCTGTAACACTGCCGTGGAAGCTAATGCACTACTGGAAAAGCAGCTTTTTGACTGATTTCACACTCGGTTATTCGCAGGCAAATGACTTCCAATTTCTCTGAGTCCGATAGAGTTTGTGCGAGTCACGAAGCGCCATATTGTTGAGTGTCCAGGTAAAAAAATTTCAAAGTTATTATTGCCTGAATATTTTAGCTTATCTCTAATTTCATAAATGTAAAGACATCATGTCCAACTATCCAACTTAGACAACGGTCGTGGTGGAGAGTGCGGTTGAATCCTTTTATTGTACAGCCTTGGTCCATGAAGGTTCTTGTCAGTTGGTACGTCCGTCTCGGGCGAAATCGCAGTTCCTCAGTCTAATCTCAGATCCCCACGAATTTCTAGACATTAGAGACAAGGGAAAGTGAGAGCCAAGCCAAAAGTCAGTCTTTTCCAAAGTACATCTTGTCAGAGCTTGCTATATAATGTTTACGGCAGCAGAAAATATCGCAAAGCTGCTGCGATTAATTCACTTGGCCTACTCGGATTTCTTCGTAACTCTTTGAATTCTGTATCATAACGCGATCCTCTCAATGCGTTATGAACCAGGTCCTCTCTGGTCTTACCTTTGTTTACGTCTACATAGTCGACGTCTGGATAGCGATTGCTATAACTGATGAACATTTGACATTCTCTCGTATTGTATATGAACTTTTCGGACAACAAGGTCTAACCATCAACCCTGACAAATTAAACTTTGACAAAGTTAGTTTTGAGTTTCTGTCACAGGATCGATGGGGATGGTTCCATACCCCTACCGATTAATGCGCCATCCATCATTGACTAACTTATGCCTGAATCTGTCATAAGCCTAAGCCATTTTCTTGGCATGATCAAACAATACGCTTGTTTTGTACGTAACTTTGCCGACAAATTACCTCCACCGACCAAATCAGTGAAGCGAAATTAGTATAGGATTACGATCAACCCGAAAGTCGGATCCACATTTACTTAGGTTAAGCAGCAGTTTAGTGACGTAAAGTCCCTAGCCAAAGTAAAGATCAACGAGGATGCTATAATATCCTTAAAACAAATGCATCGAATTAGTTTTTCTCGACACTGTTCTGCGTCAGTTGCTCAATAAAGAACTTTAGCCGCTGACGATTATCTCAGAGAGCTGTAACCTGCGCAATTCAGGTACATAATATTTGAACTTGAACTTCATGCTCTGTAACTAGACAGGAAACATTTCCATCACCACCTAGAGAAACGATGTCGAATTATCCAGAAACACCAGAATCTTCGGCTTTATAACTTCCGCTCTGCTTCCGACCGTTACTCACTAAAGAAAAATCGACATCTAGGTTAACTTTCTGTGAAGACGTATGTTGCAACGAAGATTCTAGCATCATGGTTGTTATCGCATGCTCCCCCGCAACAAATGACACTGACACCTATAGAGCTGAAGACCCTACCTACCGTTTATAAGAATTATCCAGAAAATGCCCAAATGCAATCAAACACGTCATGGAAATTATGGTATTTATTTATGCCTAATTCCCAAAAAGTAGTCTATGCTGACATTTCACGCGATAAGCACTGGCCCCTTGTTCCCCAGTCATTCAGACGCACCATTTTTCTTCATTTTCACGGACTATCACATTAAGTATTTGGTCGACCGTAAAGCACATTAAAGACCGACTCATTAGGCAGAGTATACGTTCCCACATCCGAAAGTTGACTAGACATGGTCAAGTTGTTAGAAAAGCAATACTATCACTACCTCGGGTAGATTTTCTATTCATTAGTCACGTTTCAGAAACAATTATATGGAAGTAGCTGTGCCATAAACTACTTTCAACAGTTTTGCCTTTGGTCTGACACGTGTTGACGCTTTTACCCGTTGGTCAAAAGCTGCTCTTCTGCGAGTCTGTTACCTGTGCCTTCGGTTGACCTTCCAGCCGCCATCAAAACCGATAGAGGAACTGAGTTCAGTTCAACATTGTTCCGTGATTTGAGTCGTCTGTTGGGTTGTGCTTAGCTACAGATTTGGTGTGCCTCGTTAAGTTCGAGAATAAACCATTTTTTATTGCAGCTCCTACAAACCCGCTGCCAATGGCCTCGTTGAGCGTTTTCATCGACAGTTAAGAGCCGTCTTCATCTTCAGTTCATCTGACACACGTTGGTCTAAGCGCTGCATGGCCATATTTCTTAAGATACGCAACGCGTTCAAAAAGGACGTTGAGTGCTGCCCTGGTGTACTGGTGTTCATTACGACACCTCTCAAGTCACGAATGAACCAAACACCCCCGTTATATACTGTACGCCTCAAGCAGTATTTTCGATCAAGTAGACCGATTTCGACTCTACCGAACTTACGTAAACAACAAGCACACCCGGATTTGCACAATATTCCTTTTGTCTTTATCCGCATCGAAGCAGTCCTACAACACTTGACTCCGCCTTACGAAGACCCATACAAGGTTTAACTTCGGAAACCAAAGTACTTAATCTTGGAAAAACTTAAAGCAAAAGATTTAAAAGATATTAATCGAACCAGCTTTAATAACTCGGACCCTGTTTCATCTACACATACCACTCTATTTCTTATCCCCTCAAACCTTTCCAAACCACTTACCCAAGCTAGTACCACTGTGGCACCAGTAACGAGCAGTTCAACGCAGGCAGTTTCAATGTTCCTGATGGTATATTGATGGGCCAGTCTGAACGCGAAATAGTTGCAGTTGATAGTATTGCGGAAAATTGTTTCCTGTTGAGAATTTTACTAAAAGCGTTAGCAACTGCCCACCCAATCAAACTGAGGTCAAGAGATTCTGGGTTACTGCGCATGGTAATGGAGCATTCAGAAGAATTGCGCAATGCTTCGGTGTTAATGCAATCGTATTTTGATCTCATAAAGCGAATGCTGTCAAATCCTACCCCACCTAACAGCAATACAGTCCTGGGTACCGCTACCGCAAGCATCTCACCCAAGTCGAGTACTACAGTAAGTAATATGCACAGATCTGATTAAATTAACGCACTCATAGCCTAATGAGCAACTGCTACATCATTCAGACTTATGCGGCCGGTGCGGTTACTAGAGCGAACTATCCTCAGGTTCCAGCCACGCAATCTGATCCTTTTTCGACCAAGTGGGGAGGAACCACAAAAGATTAATCGCGGCAACAACATTTAATCACAAATACCCACGGTACCACCATTCCACAGTTCCTACAATTTCTGTAAGTCGCTAATTCCCTACCGATGGCTTCATTCTGTCATCTGTAAAGCTGGTTGACCCCAATTGCTTCTTCTCATTTGTGCTTATAAATTCCCGGTCCATAAACGATAAATGCGCATTCTGCGTCTTTTGGCCTTCCTCGCCGACTTTGATGCAATATTTGTCAAAGAAGAATGGTTCAGTATTATGCTATAAAGGAAGTATACTTACTTTCTGGCCAGCAGTTGCTTTGTATTCTAGTGTGGATAAAAGAGGTGGCGGGAGGGCCATTTATATTAAACACAGTTACCCAGCAAAATAGCGGAAATCTTGGAAAAATCAGAGGCGATGAGCTCAATAAGGTTAACGGCTGATATCCTGGGATCCAATATGTTATTTGGATGTGCGTACAGACCTTCCGATACTGTAACTGAGAGTGAGACACTTATGGTTACTTTAGAACAGGCAGCAGATCTTAAAAGAGGCATCTGGGTGATCTGGGTTCACTAATCTGGTGATACTCGCCAAGGTAATTGCGTTTCTGTATAACACCAAGCTACCCTTTTTAAACTGTACTCACTTGCTTCCTTTTGCCCAGACTGATTAGCGTCATTGTGTGTCAGTTTAAAGCTAATCTAACCATGGCTGGAGTTGATTAAAATTGTGCGAAGCGTTGTATTTAATGCAAATCATACTAAAATTTGCGTGCTGTCATAACTGGCGTGTTCTGCTATTTTACGATAACTACCAAATTCTACGCTCTAATAAGATCTGTATTTCAGCACATGTAGAGACGTAACATTCGCAAGTAAGCTCAACTTAGGATTCCCTTACTTTGTGCCAGCTTGATGCATTTAACCCTTTCGGTAAGGTGCGTCTTGTAAGCGAACTTTAGCGCTGGAAAAGTACATTCTTCAATTAAGTTTGAATTCTTCTCCGTAAAAACTCTTAACACTAATCTCACTGAAAGTCCATCTGTCAAACTTCTGAGAAAATAGTTTGGCGCAGAAGACCAGAGGTATTTTGATGTAATGCATTTGTACGTAGGCACAATTTTGTCGGACAGTCTCAACACATTCGATTGCTTTTGGAGGACGCCCTAACATGTATTTACGGCACACCTGAGAATTTCCCAGTTAAGACATGGAGAGGGAGAATGTGGTAACGAATCCCTCAGACCTCTATAGCAAACCATTTCAGACTACCGTTTTGATGAAGCCCCAATTATGAAGTTCGAAGAGGCAATGACCATCTAATTTCTTTTGGTGGGTATCTGGGACGATAAAGCCAAGAAACTGTTACTTTCAGAAGACTACTACAAAAGTGGGAAACATTATGTGCGCTTGTCAGAGAACGGGAAAACATGGTACAACAACCGGTCCAGTGTCCATTCGATTTACTTCCCGACGCCATTCATGCCGTCAGATCGCGTATTCAGCTAACCGGTAAACCTGCTTTTAATTGCTAGCGCTGTGGTGAAAAGCATGAAAACCTTGTTGACACAAGCAAGCCATTTGTCACAATTTAGGGAAAGTTGAGCGTCATGCTAACATATTCCCTTCGACACTTTAACCAAGATCGATACCCTGATATGCACAGTGTTGTTTGGCCAGTGAAAATCTTCGACGAGTCAATATCATGTTTAATATGACAAATTACCGCATAACTCGTTATGGTATACCTTCATGACGTGTCCAATATCAAAGCGAACTTTTGCCATGAAATCTTTATTACTTATTTTAAAACATTTTAAACACTATCACCCGCAAATAATTCCCTCTACTGGCAGTCCATCGTTCTCAATTGTGCTTCATTTTTGAACCTATCCTGGAATGCACTTTCTGGAATGACTGACAAGTCTATTGTTGCAGTGCTTTGAACTATTTTGGTTTGGAAATGACCTATTTTCAGCGCAGTTTCAATTTCGCGTAGCAGGAAGACGTGTGATGTTTAACAGGACAAGCAAATATAAGGTGCGCTGCGTGAGTAGATGCCTTGTTATAAAGCCAAACTCAAGCCGACACTAACACGACCATCACAGCTTTTTTTTAAACGATAGTGGCTTGCACCATCTTGGCTGACACCTACGTCTTCGCCAACTTTTCGTAACGTTGGCAGCGTTTTCAGTGAATCACCACGAACACTCTCGATGTGATCAACGTCTGTTGATGTTGAACCTCGTCCAGACTTGTGATCCTCACCGACCGACATAGTACCGCGGTTCAAAACACTTACACCGCATAAAGTACTACGTGAAACTCATATATTGCTCTTCGTATGTTTGGCTATGCGTACGAATATCTGTAAATATTTTGCCTTGTTCCTAGCAAGATGAAGGTAAGAGGTGGCCAAGCGATGACTTGTTCGAGATGATTGAAGGCCCTCACTTCTGAGCTGGCCTCGGTTGGAGCGTCTCGGCTCCCTGGTTGGGGTCCAAGAGGCGATGAACACGTTTGGTTGGACACACTTGTTTATATGGCTAGGAGCCGACCACAGTGGCGTTCGTGCTGTGAGTTTCTTTGTCCAACCCCATCCCTCTTAGCCTCCCCCTCCAACCACGATCTCATTATTTAGCTTTATATAATTTCGCGTAGTATTTTTTGATGCACAGTAGCCGGCTGGTAGCTTACCGGAACGATGCCCATCCGTTACCGGTAGCTCAGCCAGCTTGCACCATTTGCTTTTTTTCTTTTGTTTGTGTATTGCAGCACATTAGCTGAGGTGTTCCCCACCTCTAGCTAACGCGTATGATGTGTATGATGTAGCAAGGAACACACACAGTGTTTTTCCAGCTCTTCCATTGTTACCGCGGCACTAATCTGACGAGAAGGTTGTGCTAGGGCTCACTTAGTGACAGTAGCACGCCAACTAACGATCAGAGCTAAAGGTTGCAAACGGCAGCATTTTGTCTAAACATGCCTGGCTCGGTAACCGCAGCGCGCGAGCTCTACCGCTTGCTTCGCTATGTCAAATTTCACTTTCTTTATCCACTCTGTATAAGGTGCTTGGAAATGGAAAGCTAGCCAGTGCGCTTGGAATTTGACACTGTGGCCTTTGTCATACTGATCAACAAGTAAACGTTGATTGATCAGCGCCTGACACCGACTACAGTGAAAAACGTCGAATGTATTGGGATTAAGTCATGTGAGGTTAACTCATGGAAGCGATATTTTGTTTCTTCACTAAATCATGGTTATCTACGACGGACGAAACCTGTTTGTGTGGAATTAGTTGTAACATATGTCCAAAATGCTTCAAACTGTCTAAAAGGTGGTCCGCATTCGGATTGGTCCACAATGTTGAAAGCTTTTGATGCAAACCTGCCCGGGATATTATGTGCTTTTTAAGATCGAGGAGGTTATCCGACTGTGTGACGCTTTCGAATGTGCACAACAAAGTGACTCTCCGGTACCACTCATCCTACGGAAATGGCCAGTAAATCATAGGATTATTTACATGCTGACTGCTTCAACTCCCTGAAAGGGAAGTGGTTCCTTCTCTTTATTGTCGCTTACTCAACATGGATCAAAGCTTTCCCGCTAACTGTATTCATGTCAGAGACTACACTTACAAACATTTGATATGGAATGGACTAGGCTGCAGTCAGGGCGCTGTAAAAGTTTGGTACGTATGATCATCCCCCCATAAATAGACAGGAATGCTGCAGCTCCGCAAGTTGTAGGAGTGTGGGACTGCTCCGCTGAGGATACGTGACACGTATCCATGTGCCAACCGGTTCCATTGCTTTGGTTTACACTGGATATGAGGTCGGTTGATGAACGTGTATTTGTTGTAACACAAACTACACGTGGTTTTTCTGTAGGTGCGAGCATCCTGTACCCGTTCTGTTGCTTTCATGTATGCGAATATGATCGATCAGCATACTGGGAAGATTAACACCGTATCTACTAGCTGTTTACCAACATTTTGGATACAATATCCCCAGCTTTGGTTTTTTCAGGGAGAGTCATTTTTGAAATTAATCGCATACATAGGGATGTCTTAAAAGTTCATTATGTGATCTCTAAGCTCCCACCTGAATTATTACTCCTGGCACAGGATATCCTGAAAACAAGCCCCACATACCAGCAACTAAGAGACTTTTTAATTCGCGAGCTTAGCCTTAGTGAGCGTAAGAGAGTGCAACGTCTACTTATAGAAGAACAGTTAGGCGATCGCACTCTTACGCAACTACTGCGAGCCATGCAAGCTCTGGTAGGTGACAGCCCTCCAGAGAATTCCATCTTTAAGCAGTTATTTTTGCAACGGCTCCCTACACACGTACAACAAATACTGGCTAACGCACATCAGGATACCGACTTGAAAGACCTAGCCTTATGGCTGATAAAATAATGGAAATACAAGCGCCCACGATCTCAACTTCTTCGCCTATAACTGACGACACGCTTGTAAAAACTGTGCACTCCCTGCAGCAGCAACTGGCTTCCATTTCCATCACCCGCCGTAATCGTAATTCTCGGTCAGGCCAGCGGCGTATTCGCAGCGCTAGTCGTTCACGTGGCATTTGTTAGTATCACCGCAGGTTCCGTAACAAAGCTCGGAAATGCATAAAGCCGTGTCGATTTTCCATTTCGGGAAACGAACACGCCAGCTCGTAATGGCGACGACGCAAGCTGGCATATGCGAGCCAGGTCGCCTCTTTTATCTGCGAGACGTAAGATCTGGTCTGCGATTCCTCGTGGACACTGGTGCCCAAGTCAGTGCGGTTCCTCCAAGTCCGGAGGACTTAAGGCACTGCTCTGTATACAGCCTGCAGGCAGTAAACGGCACTCGTATCCGAACCTATGGAGAACGGTCCATCACGCTGAACCTTTGTCTCAGTAGGCCTTTTCATTGGATTTTCATTGTAGCCAAAGTGCCCACTGCCATTCTAGGCCTCGATTTCTTCCAGCATCATGGCATTATTGTCGATCCCAAGCGCTGCCAAATCATTGACGGAATAAGGCAAATATCTCGGGCTGGTTTTAAAGGGTCCATTATGTCTATGAGTCCGCAGCTTGCCCCACCACGAGCCACTCCAAATTACTTGGATTTGTTAAGAGAGTTTAACAGCTTAACAAAGCCTGGATACCAACCCGGTGATGTCAAACATGAGATCGTCCATAGGATAACGACAGCAGGTAGTCCAGTCTACCATCGTCCGGCGTTTAGTGCCAGATAAACTTTCCGTAGCGAAGGCCGAATTCGACCATTTGCTACAATTGGGCATAATAAGTCCATCCAGCAGTACATGGGCATCGCCCCTACATATGGTCCCGGAAAACAAGCCTAGGGATTGGAGACCTTGTGGGTATTACCGGGGACTAAACGCTAACACCGTCTCAGACAGGTATCCCATTCCGCATCTCCAGGATTTCTCTTCCTCGCTATACGGAAAACACTTGTCCAGTAAGATAGATTTAGCATGAGCATATTATCAAATTCTTGTCCATCCTCAAGATGTTCATAAGACTGCCGTTACCACACCTTTTGGCTTATTTGAGTTCTTGCGAATGCCATTTGGTCTCCGCAATGCAGCTCAAACATTTCAGCGTTTTATGGATCAAGTCATTCGTGAGCTCGATTTTGTTTTCGTCTACATTGACGATGTCTTATTTGCAAGTTATAACCATGACGAACAGTTGCGTCATCTGCGACAACTGTTCGAGCGATTTGCGCATTATGGGGTGGTTATCAATGCCTCCATGAGTCAGTTTGGTGTTGATAATGTAGACTTTCTTGGTCACCGTGTTTCGTCCGCCGGAATTACACCCCTACCCGACAGAGTGACAACCATTTCTGAATACCCTATCCCCGATTCCCTCAAAAAGTTACGTCGGTTTACAGGCATGGTTAACTTCTACAGACGTTTCATTCCACACTGTTATGAGTTAGCCCAGCCACTTACCGAGCTACTCAAATTAGATGCCAAATCATTCAGCTTCACGGAATCAGCTAAGCGGGCATTCAGTGATCTAAAACATCAGCTAGCAACTGCCACTCTCCTCGTGCATCTTGATCCTAAGGCTCCGTTACAGTTAACGGTGGACGCTTCAGATGCAGCAGTAGGTGGTGGCTCCAACAGCGACAGGGAGGTGAACTGTATCCAATTGCCTTTTTCTCTAAGAAAGTGCAGCCTGCCGAACGACGTTATAGTACGTTCAGCAGAGAACTCCTAGCTATTTCTCTCAATGTGCGTCATTTCCGACATTATTTGGAAGGGCGTACATTCACGATATTCACCGATCACAAGCCGCTAACGTATGTACTGCGTTCTGCTTCTGATCGACTTTCCCTACGAGAAACTAGACAACTAGATTATATCTCCCAATTTACCTCCGACATTCGGCATTTGTCCGGTGTGAACAACACCGTAGCAGATGCCCTATCACGGGCGGAAATCAATACCCTCCTTGAGCATTCCCCCATTGATCTTCAAGAACTAGCCACAACACAGCATCAGGATAAGCAGTTTCTTCAACAACTGCGCGAAACCAATCTACAGGTGAAACCCATCTAGCTGCCTGATAGTTCGGATGTTCTGATGTGTGACGTTTCTACAGGAAAGCCACGACCTGTAGTTCCATCGACCTATCGGCGAATCATTTTTGATTCACTACATGGTCTATCACTTCCAGGCATCCGTGCAATGCACAAACTCCTTTCCGACCGTTTTGTGTGGCCGGCACTGAACAAAGACGTGCGGACCATGGTGAAGAATTGTCTCCCATGTCAGCGTTCAAAAGTGCACCGCCATACACAGACACCTTTTGGAGAGTTCACCGTTCCCGATGCTCGTTTTAGTCACGTGCACATCGACACCGTCGGTCCGCTGCCGCCGTCGAGTGGATTTAAGTACCTACTAACTTGTATCGATCGTTACACTCGTTGGCCCGTGGCAGTACCCATCGCGGACATTTCCGCAGAGACGGTAGCACGTAACTTTGTGACTCATTGGGTCACACATTATGGTTTAACATCCACCATAACAACAGATCGCGGTGCGCAATTTGAATCAACCCTCTTTCGAGACCTCACTACTATCCTCGGAGCTAAACGAATAAGAACAACTGCGTACCATTCAACAGCGAACGGGTTAGTCCAACGTTTTCACAGCCACCTCAAAACATCTTCGTTGGCATGTTCTGACACTACCCGTTGGACAGAAAACTTACCGCTGGTTCTATTAGGTCTACGAACGACGTTTAAAGCTGATTTAGGTTGCTCTGCCTCGGAGCTGGTATACGGTACCACGCTAAAGCTCCCGGCTGATCTCGTTCAACCCATCGACTTCAACGCTCTAGATCCCTCAAACTTTGCTCATCGCTTACGTTCATCCATGCGTGAACTGCATTTCACTGCCACACGCGCACAAACTAACAAGTGTTACATACCAAAAGATCTAACAACTTGTTCACATGTGTGGCTACGAATCGATGCAGTCCGCAGGCCTCTACAGCCACCGTACGAAAGGCCATTTGAGGTGATCGCTAGAACAGCAAAACATCATATGATCAACAGGAATGGTGAAGTCGATGTAGTTTCGGTAGACCGACTCAAGGCCGCGTATATCGAACAACCTTTTGAACAACAATCAACAGGTTCTAAAAACACCGAATGTACATAGGAGTCATCAAAGCACTTTGAAAATGATCCTCAATCATCAACATCTAAAGCTAAGCCAAAAGAGACTAGTACGTGACAAACACGGTCAGGTAGAAAAGTTCATATTCCAGACCGTATAGCGTATTAGACATCTTGAGAATAATAACTTGCTGTGCTAATGGACTTGCTGTGCTCTCTATCGTGTTACACTACCTGCTGCCAGTTTTCTTTCCTGCTTGTTGCTTTGCAGTGTTTGCCAGGAGAGGAAAGAACAACCTTAGCACGAATAAGAGCATTCTCATGTCGACAAGGGACAGAAGGATTGCGCCGGACAACACTCGCAACTCAAACATCCTTGTTGCACTACTACATTCTGCTCCCACATTTTCATTTTATCTTCGCTAACAACTTTACCTGTATGCCTCCTGTGCCTCAGACTCGGGCATTTTAAGCGACACTGTATCAGGTAGAGGTCAGTTTTCCCGCAATTCCCACCGGGTTTTTTATTACTCCTGGTCGCTTATCACCGTGTGGCTACCGCACTGGTGGGGAGATATGTAGCAGCTTTAACTTATTTTGCTATTTTTAGCTTATTTCTCTTCGCCCAGGGAAGCTACTAGCCACAATCATGTGACTTTCTAACCACATCACTCAAAAGCTATTGATGTGCATACAATCAATGGACAACTTACTTTGAACCCTGGCTTATACCATCTAGCCAACTACTACCTGTGTTTTCCCTGTGCAATCCTTCTGCCCTACTCTCGTATTGTATTTTTGGGAGCCTCCCAAAATATAGCATTTGGATACCAACAAGATTTTCTTTCCAATATCCAGTAAGGAAGACGGGACATGGCTATTTTCGAACTCCGCACCTAGACAGCGCTCATACAGTTCTATGGAGGTCAACTTGGCAACCAAACCAGGAATCAGGTGCTATCTACTATATCACATGTCTTTTCCTTCTAGGAATCGTGCAACAGACAGTTTACATGGGTTTATTTCCCACGACAAAGCTTTCCTGTCCGCATAATGCTTTCCTTGGCCTTACCATGCAATTCCTATGGCTGAAACTCGGGTTAACTAATGAGTATGGGTATTCTAGTTGAAGTTCTTTCATTCGTCCGTGTAGAAAACGAACTAGATAATGCAACCGTCAATCCATATGTCATCAAATGTTTTTGGGCGTCATTGGTAAGGCTCAACATTTGGCTCTAGCACATGACGGATAGAGGCATGGGCCGATAACCAATGTGAGTTCGAATCGGATTGCTAAAAGTTGCGTTTTGTATACATTGTACGAGGTTGTCATACCACGTTATAGCATGGAAGCTAGTGAGTCAAATTCACTGCCTTGCGATCTATTTCGGATGCTCTCGGCATGTGTGGCTTCTTAATTCTCCGATTGGTCATCTGGCTGCGATAGGTTCTATTCCCACTCTTTGTGAACTTTGTTTTTCATTTGAGCCTTAACTTCTCTATCAGTGTCCGAGCTTTGCCATCAGCTGATATTTTTAATTCCATTCCATTTCCTTGTTACACTCCAGAAGTCACACGCTGCCGCTGCTCAGGCAGAAATAAGTTTATACACCTTTCGTGTAGCAGTCTAGATCCCGTTGTTTGGCTGTAGGAGCGTTCACTAATGCTTTCTATGGTGGTATCTGAGAGAGATACACTTGACCAGTTCCAGGGTTTATGTCTTTATTATGTGATTTCTGGTATCCATTTTCGAAATTGACGCGCCGCTACCAAACCGCATAAGTTGTTCTGCAACTTGTTGATTTCTGTAAAGCAGTATTTATCATCATAATCGTTTCGAAAACGAAACGATAGCACTTTATGGAGTATAATGTTTTCTTGTTGCATCTCAGTGCGCCTTTTGTCCTTGCTTTTGGTTGTTTCTCGAACTCGTTAACGCAGGTTGCACTTCACAACCAAGGATTTAACCGAAATCCAGTCGTTCACACGCACGCTAAGTAAGCCTTGGTTTTACCCTCAGATCTGCCTAGTTAACCGCACTGTAGTTACTGCTTGAAGAAGCAGTTAAACTGTTTACGCTAAAGTTTGTGTCAATCACTCTGTACTTTCGGCCTTTTGCGAGCTGCACCACAAACGCAGATACCGGCTGGCCATAGCACTCAAATTTTTGAGGAAAAGGAGGCCAGTGCTTTGCATCTGCAATTGCTTATTACGTATCTCGCCGATACACAATCGTATTGTCTTACACGATATAATTAGTTTGCTTTAACTTTGGTAACAGCCATCGGCAAGCGTTTTATTTCTATTTCTGGTTACCTAAACAAGGTGATTTCGCCGATCAATCGCCCTTAGTTTGTTGTATCAACATATGCAAATCGCATAGTTTAATTCACTTTTACATGTAGGAGTATAGCAATTTAACCACACATCTCTGTCCCCAAGGCTATAATATTTCAGCAAAAATCTTCACTAAATTATCATCTGAATAAAGTCAAATAGCAATGAATTACCAGTCATCTTTTTCGTCAATTGTTTAGTAGCAATTAACTGTCCACTAGAAGTCCTCCTTATATTTTGTGTGAAGTCCTGCACAACATTTCAGCTAAAAAAATTTACTCGGATGAGGCAGTCACACCCAAAATATTTCCATTCCCTACTCGTATAACCTATTGGGAACAATGTCAGCAGCGACACAGATTTGAGCGTGAGGAACTAGCATGCTTATTATAATTAGGAATGCATCTGTTCGAACTTTTCCAGGCCTTCTCTTTTCAACTAGTATTTGTGACACAATCGGCGGGGGCAGCTGAAATGTAAAACAAATGCTTCGTATACTGCTGGAGGATTCCATTAAAATTGCTTAATAAGTGAAGGGCTTGGATGGGGATTGCGCCTGAGTAAGACCCCGTGAGACTTCTGCGAATGGAGGACGCAGCCTTAAATGAATGGATGGGTGGCATAAAAACCAATGGAAGATCGATACTCGAACAAAAAGAAAACCGCAATGGGCAGGTAAATAGAAGCATACCGACAAAAGCTTACCAGACTATGTTCGTTTCCCAGTTACCTGTTGACCCGCTACTGGTGTATATTAATATCATACGATAAAATGTGTCTTGTAACAAGCCATACACATGCTAATTTGAGTAACGTTCTTCCATCGATAGTGTAGAATATTAAGGACGTACGGTTATGAGCAGAGTATCGTGGCAAACTTGACTAAGTTTTATATGAAGTCACGTTTTTCTGTATGATATTTATGTTTGACAGATTTTATTCTAACTGGACTGGCCTACCCAAGCGTCTGCAGCTCTGTAAGTTTTCCCAAAAGACAGCTATTTTCGTGCAATCATCTAGTATTTGCATCATATCTAACTACCAGTTTGACTCGCAAAATTTTGGTTCCCATATTTGCAAACCAGTAACAAAGTATACTTGCAATTAAAACATTTGCTCTTCAATATTTTCGAATAAGCACCACAAATTCTATTCTACTCTAGCTTCTGAAATTCAGGAAATTCGTTGATCGGAAAGTTTCAATCAAAAGATGTTCCAGAATACGAAGTGGCGCAGAGCGAGGACATTTATGGAAGCGAATAAGACAATACAAACTAACTTTACACCAGAAATTCTCCTCCGAAAGTAACCCATTAGACTATTCACTCATGTTCGTCAATGAGTTAAACCACGAGAAGTGCGATTATAACGGCTACTGGGTTACCAACCAGGAATGGTGAGTTGCTGCTTTCATAGTACTCAAGATTCACAAGTAGTGGTGCGTAGTAGCTCAAAAGGATAAATACAATGCAATGAATCAAGCGTTGGTTTCCTAATGTGTTATTTATGTTGTTTTTCAGAGGATTATGTGGCCACAAGCACATTGCAGTCTACTTAGCAATCGTGTAATTCATGATGTGATACATTTGGTCGCAAACGATTTTCTTCTGATATTACGTATCCGTGGATGTTAACAGGCGAACACGGCAACCTTGAGTCAATGATGAATATTTGATTGTTTTAACAGAATTCATTGCATGTATACTCACACAATAAATTAATCCGCAGAAAAAGAAAGCGACTAATATTGATCGAATTTTAAACCACATTTTTCAAGTCAAAGCAACTTAAAATAGGCTGCATATACCTGGGCGATACTATTTTCAATATTTTACAACAGGTATTCGAGATAAACAAAATAGATCTCAATAGAATTAAAAACAAGTAAATCTAAAATAACTAACGTGCGAAGTGTCACTAAAACTAACGTTTGAGCCTGACTAATCAACACTTACACATTCCTGGAAAGAATAATACGAACTCACTTTCTGTTGGGAAGACAGCATCAAAACCCATTTTCTAAACCATTAAAACGCATTTCTACCTCACTGATACCCTTCTTGATAACCAATCATGCACACTGAGCAGGACGTTGAGGTTTTCTCTAAGAATTTCGACAAAGCACAGCAAGGGAGACTTTGGAATTAATGTCTCCAGAAACAATATAACATTCTTAGATAACTGATGTATCCGCAGCAGCTATTGTAAACGGGTGTTCTGTGAAAGAGCAACGGTCAATTTAACCTCACCGTCAGTGGTGCTTTTCAGTCATAGGTCGTTGTGCATCTGTGAGAAGCATGGTGGTTGTAAAACAAAAGTGCATGCCATCTTTTTGTTTACGTGGACTGATAGAGCTAGTTCCATGACATCCGAGCAATTCATTCCCAGACCTGAATTTCTTGATGAACCATGTTACTTGGCATTCGCTACCGCACCTAACACGATGAAATTGTTTGTAAGTCAGCATTGTGAGCATTTTTATGAAATTCGTAGAAAAACCTGTGCACCATGTTTTACCGTAGACAATATAGAAGTCGAGCTGCTAGGTGAGGAATACCAAAGCGCCGTATAGTCACTGTTCTGGATCCGGAAGTGTTTGGTGAGGAATAACAGAGCAAAAATCATTTCCGCTAGTTGTTATTGATGCTTCTATGAGGTACAGTCGCCAGTAGCACATTAGATGACAAAGCACTTGTTTGGATTTGCGGTACCTGATTCGTGGTTAACTGAGGAACGCAAGTATAATTTGACCGTGGGTTACATGGAAGCAAATCTTCACCACTTTGATGGACATCCCCGATCTCCTGTATATATGACATCAGTAGCACTTGGAAAATTGGCCATGAGGTTAAAAATGATTTTTGCTAACACTTCTTATTTAATCAGTAAAGATGAACGGAATGAGCCATGACATCGCCGTCTTCATACAATAAGACAGTAAATGGGATCTTTGACTGTAGAGAGATCATACCAAATCTTAGAATTCCAAATTTGGATGACATGGTAAAGACGTAAGGACTGCATCACAGGTGAAACATGCTCCATATTTTAGAGAAATGACTGGTTTTTACATAGAAACCACTGCAGGAAGGTTGGCAAAATAAAATAAGGATAGTCACGGTTTGTTAGTAATCAACAAAGCCAACGTTTTCCCGCTAATGAAGTTTAAACCTTAGTTGCAATTTTAAAGGTGATATATATTTGGTTGTTCTGTTGGATTTTATGAATAAGTCAGCGAACGTAGATTCTGCTCAACAAATGGCCCAACGTTTCAAGTAGACGTGTATTAAATCTTGACTATAGTGTCGAGCAGGTGAATTGTCTTCACTTAGTGGCCACAGTAATATTCGATTTCATCATCATCATCATCATCAACAGTACATCAAGCATTTGAACTGATGCTTTGCTGCCATACAAACATGAGCACCTATGAAATAACGAATAAGAAGAAGGAGAGAAGGGGGACTTACCTGAAAACCTTAACGCCTTAAGCAAACATTCTGGGTCAAGGTGCCTACACCTTGTGTAGACAACATACCGTCATAAAGAGCTGGCTATCGTGCAAAGACAAGGCGGCATAGGTGAGACAACTTCCTTACGGCTTTCACTGCCACGCGTCATAATCAGCCATTATCCTGCAGATAACTCAGCACCAAACACACTTTAAACAGACAATCCGATTAGGAGACGGCAGCAGACGCGCCACTGATGTCGGTTGCGAGCCATGTCCTGTAAAGTCTCGAGCCAAACACAAGGCGAGTCACGTGGACTCCAGCCCGGTAGGCGAAACGGACCAACGGCACCTAGTTTGGTCGTCAGTGACTTCATTTCACGCCGCCAAGTCAACTTCTGTCCATCTCGATCCTTGCGCCATCCTCCGCCTCGTAAACTGAACGAGGCTCTCCTAGGTAATCGGTGACCAGATATCCGTAGCACGTGCCCTAGCCAAGGCAACTTATTTAGTGTTATCTGTTGTTCTAGGAAGGTGGCATGATTATCACTGCCTAGTACTCGCCTACGCACATCATTGTTGCGGACATGTTGATGTCATCCGACTCCAGGAATGCTTCGCAGACAACGATGATCAAGGATTTGAAGCCGCCTCAGATCTCTAGAACGAAGGTGCCATTTTTCACTAACATATATCAGAACGGCCCTCACTGTGGCCTTGTATACACGGCATGTCAAACAGCTGGAAACTCCCTTCTGTCGCCAAAGATGCCGCAGGTTCAAAAAGGCAGCTCTGGCCTTTGCAATGCGTGAGCTGACGTCAGTTGCTATGCGCCCATCATTGCTGATGCAGCTGCCAATATAAGTGAATTGGTCAACAACCTCGAATTCCTTGTTAGAAAGCGTCAAGGGGTCATCAAGTGGCTGTTGGTCCTGCAGCAACACTTTGCACTTTGAAGGTTCAAAGTGCATACCAAATAATAGGACCACGCTGGACCGGCTATTCACGGTTGACTGTGCCGCCGCAAAATCGTAGAAAAGCAAGACGATATCGACCGCATAATCTAAGTCAAGTAACCTTTCACCAGGCAGCACTTCAACGTCTGTATCGTGAGATTCCGTCAGGGAACACTCCATGATAGAATCCACGAAGAAATGGAACAGAGGTGGGGAAATCCGACAATCCTGAAGAACGCTACTTGTGGTCCGAAAGCTATCCGATAGGACACCATAGACCCTGACACGGCCAGTAGTGTTCGAGTATAGAGCACGAAGGATGTTCACATATTTCGTGGGAACACGTTCTTGCGCAAGTATTCCGAACAGAATCGATCGATCGACTGAATCGAACGCACTCTTGAAATCGAGGAACACAGCTATCGTCGGTTTGCGGTATGCGTGGCGCTGCTCTAGCACCTGCCGCAAAGTGAATACATGGTCTATGCAGCCACATCCTGGGAGGAAGCCAGCCTGCACTTCCCTAATCCGAGATTTCCGTTCCACAGTGAGGCGAGGAACATAAAGCAAGGCCAGTAATTTTGTCACAACTGGCGTTAGGCTAATATCCCTGTGGTTCGCGCAATCTGTGCGACTGCCCCTCTTGTATATTGCCACTATAATCGATTCACTCCAATTAGCTGGCACACTCTTCCCTCCAGATACTTTCGAATAGTGAGGTCAGTGCTTTGCAGAGGACCTCACCTCCATCCGTAAATACTGCAGGTGCGATGAAATCCGGACAAGCGGCAAAAAAACCATTGAGGGCTGTGATCGCATTTCGGACTTCAGCCTCCGACGGAGGCTCTGAACTAACCATCCATGGCTCGTCCTGCATTACCTGAGTAGGAAGAGGTTCGGGAGCAGGGGGCCAGCTGAAATGGTCTTGAAGTGTTCCGCCCAAAGATTCATACCTCGTTCCTTATTGTGTATCAGCGCACCCGCGCTGTCTCTGATTGTCTCACTGATGCCTGGTTTTCTGGGACCATTGGTGCGGACTAGCTGGAAGAGCTTCCGGTAAGTGCCTACTCCTCCTGCCTCCTCCATTTCTTGAGCCCGACTGGTCTACCTGGCTTCCTTGTCAGCACGTAGGCTCCGCTTTAGTTCACGCCTAATAACCCTTGTGGTCACGTTGTGTTCAGAACCAGCCAAGAGGTGTCTTCTAGATTCCAACAGGTTCACCGAACTCTCGGCTATCCAGTGACTAGTGTGGTGACTATGGATAGTGCCACAAGCAGATGCTCCTGCTTCGTGCATGGCGGCCGATATCCTATTCCACTGAAGCTCAGCGTCATTAGGAGAAGACTGCGGAAGTTCGGGATGCAGTGCTTCTTGATAGACTTGCCTGACTGATGGCTGAGACAATTTTTAGTTGCCAATCGGAGGAGACGCTTGCTGCTCTCCCGTTAATTTCATGGAGAAACGACAGCGCAACAAGGCATGATCAGAGTTGACACAGGTACTCCAGCACGAGCGGAAATCCAGGGTGTAACAACGCCATCTGCCTCTTATGGCCATGTTTTAAATTTTGGTCCATCGCTGGCCAGCTACAGATGGACGCCAAGTGGCACTTCGGCGCCCACTGCATCTAAAAGCAGTGCTACTCAGAAACAACTGGTGCTCCACCCACAGTTGCAGCAGACGCTCACCGTTGTCAGCCCATTGGTAGTTAAGCCAATAATTACCACCCAGCTGAGCTTCTGAAGAGTTCAGATGCCCTACTTGTGCGTTCATATCCCCTGCAAGTACTATAATATATGAACTAGTAGCACTGCGTAGTAGCACGTTCATTTCGTGTTAATATGTGTCCTTGAGAACCTCTGAACTGCAGTCGGTGGGAGCATAAACGGAGAACACAAACAAAGAGCGTTTTGTATTACTTCGTGAATCCACCTTAGCTGATGTCGTCAAACGGGCTGCACACAAACGGCTGTTCACCGGAATTTAATCAACCAACCATGGCTCAGCTTAGGAGCTGAGAATGATACCTACACCAGCTTGACCCGTGAGTTCTGCATCGGCGTCTCCGGATGCGTGCAACCAATAATGAGAGGATAAGCCAGGTGCAGTCAATTCAATAACCCCATTAGGGTGATTGATCCTAGCTTCGGAAACACAACACACATCAATACCCAGTGTGTCCAAGGTGCGTGCAAGTGCAGCCTGTTGACATGTTTGTCTTAGAGTGCGGACGTTGAGTGTCGCCATGGAAACGGGATAGCGTGATCTTATAAGGGAATTTTGCCGATAGGCGTCCGATAGTTGCTGTGGGATGGTGGCTGCAGATGGTTCTACTCCAGTGGCACTTCGGTTGCTGTCAATTAAGCTGGAAATAAAGAAGAAAGTTTAGTAATGGGGACCTGGATGGGAGTAAGAGAAAAGGTGGAAAAGAAAGAAGGGAGGCGCCAGCAGTAGCATATTTTCGCTTATCCGCCCTGCTGTAAGCAGCAGATAAGGCGACCCTTGATAATCTACGCAACGGCTGATGCAGGATGAAGTTTATGTTCGAATAAAATGTCATGGTTGTATGTGGGCTGAGATACTGCCAGGGCGCCCATACCTAGACAGGAGGACGATTAGGGTCTTCATCCAAAGCCTTTGGCTCAAAAGCCTGTCCGCAAGGCAGCGGGGAGGTGGCAGTGATTTAGTTTTACAGAAATGGACGCCATCCATTTCAAACCCCCAACCTGGAGGACCAGGAGACTGAGTTTGTCTGACCTTTCACCATTGACCAACCTGGTAGGAGTAGCTCTCAAAGTGCCTGGATTCATCATCCAGTATAGCTCAATGCGTCAATGAGGTACGCAAATCGTCGCACCATGTTAAGGTCCAGTCTCGTTGCGACGGAGAAAGACAGAAGTAAACAACTTGCAGGTAAAGGAGAATAGGCCGACCCATCTGTGATTGATGACCGCATGCTGAACGAGGACTCCCTTGAAAACTGGGACTACAACGGAGCACTTGCAGTCGGTCGAGAGAGCTTCGTGTCCAATGTCACTAATAAACTGAGCAAATCATCCACAAAAGCGGGTCCTCTGAATTGGAGGCTTAGAGTAAGTCCATTTGATCTTATGCCATATGCAACTTCAGTAGTCCAGTTTATGTTCAAATTTTGTGCATGAAAGTATCTAAGGGAACATATGTCACTAGAAAGTGGGGAGGCTGTCAACACTGCTCAATGGTTTTGCTGATTATTCAGCGCACCGTACCAAAATGGATTATCCTCTTTCGCTGCAAGGTTATCTAATACCAGGTGTGCTGTTACCCGTTCTCCGAGTGATGGGGAATAAGTGTCGATGGTTGCCAAAAGCAACGGTGCTTTTTAGCTCAGATACACAAGACTGGCCGATAGATGAAAGCGTCACACACTTGCATTGTAATCCGGAGGTCGCGCGTTCTAGCGAGCGTAAGTGACCAGGCGACACCCGCAGTGTCTTTACACTAGACCCGAAAGGTGATGGCTGAACGGTAACGAAGCCTCAGTACGGCGGAAGGACGTAAAGCTGTTATATCTATGTTTGCATGATAAGACCAACAGGCTATGCACTCTCACCAGGCTAAAACACAAGTTGACCTCAGATCTTCGCGAGCCTCTTTATGCTCAATTGCAGCCGCAATTTGTCGGCGGGCATTGAAAATTTGCAGACTGTGTAGAAACCCATCACTTAGGTTGATAATTGGATTTTCGGAGCACGACCCACATTCAGTGAAACTGAAAAGTTAGAGTTCGGAAGGAAACTTAAGGGCGCCAATGGACAAGTTAGACTATGGTTTTCGCAGTACGCTAATCGTTTACAACAGTGTGAAATTGTTCGTTGCTGCAAGTGGTTGAATAAGCCTCCGAGTGTTTAGGCCTTAAGTTGACTGTGATTTAGGTTTTAAACTGTTATCCTAGATCGAGGCTGTGAGCGCTTAGATACGAAAACGCGAAAGTTAGTCGACGTGGTGCAATCACGGAGTCAATGACGCGCCTGCGTGTACTATGCGCAAATTGCTGCTGACTGCAACCGTTTTTCACTGCCATCTCATTTTCCTCACCCCTGTAAGGGAACACTAACATGGCAAGTGAATCCCTCGAATTGAATCATACTTACTTCCTTGAACCGATATGAAATAAACTGGACAGATGAACCCATTTGGCGCGTATAAAAATCACAAAAAATCAGACTGTAACAAGAAACCCATGCTTGAATTTATATTGGAAGCAGAAACAAGAAGCTTCGATATGGCACTATTGTGAGAAAACACGAAGGCACCAAAAAAGTAAGCGTACTAGCGCTATGTAACTGAAACGAAACGGTCAAAACATCGGAACGCAGTCAAGTGAAGCAGAGGCGAAGCTCGGCAATGATGCTGCCACGCAACTACCACCTGTCGCACGTGGGCTAGGATACTGCGAGGGTCACCCTGCTCCTACCCAGCCTCGAACCCGCGCCGCCAGGTTACCTTTAGGCTACGGGCCGACAAATATGTCAGCTGTATGCCGGTACGTAGTACCGATCCTGTAAACAACGATTCGAATGTAAAGAGAGCGACTCCCGTGTTGTAAGCGCTACTCTGAATTTCAATATTCATGTTAAAAGAGATTCTGATCAATACGTCGACATGCTGCGCAAGCGATAGAAATGCACTTATCAGACCAGGCTCGTGGAAGCTCGCGTAGAAGGACTAGAAAGGCATTGTATGAACAGGATGACTTTCAATTGTGCTGAGCAGAGCAAGGAAACTAGCATATCCACCATCTGACAAGCAGCGGTAGGTCACGAAGGATATCTGGTGTAGTGACTTCCTTACATTAAAGGAAATTCCGGACGTTTTAGGAATAGGCCTCTAAAACTGCCAACAGAAACAGCGGCAAACAGTTTCTGACATCTAGCTTGCAAAAGGCCGAAAGTACAGAGTGATTGACACAAACTTTTGTGTCAACAGTTTAACCGAAGTCCGTGGATGATAAGAACAACAGATGCTCCTTCAAGCAGTAACTACAGTGCGGTTAACTAGGTAGGTCTGAGGGTAAAACCAAGGCTTACTTAGCATGCGCGTGAACGACTGGATATCGGTTAAGCTCTTGGTTGTGAAGCGTAACCTACCTTAACGAATTCGAGAAACAACCAAAAGCAAGGACAGAAGGCGCACTGAGATGCAACAAGAAAACATTATACTCCTTAGAGTGCTATCGTTTTGTTTCCGAAAACGGTATAGGATGACAAATACTGCTTTACAGAAGTCAACAAAATGCTGAACAACTTATGCGGTTTGGTAGCGGCGCGTCAATCCGAAAGTGGATACCAGAAAACACATAATAAAGCCATAAACCTTGGAACTGGTCAAGTGCAGGTCTCTCAGATAGCACCATAGAAAGCATTAGTGAACGTTCCTACAGTCAAACAACGGGATCTAGACTGCTACACGAAAGGTGTATAAACTTATTTCTGCCTGAGCAGCGGCAGCGGGTGACCTCTGGAGTGTAACAAGGAAATGGAATGGAATGAAAAATATCAGCTGATGACAAAGCTCGGACACTGATAGAGAAGTTAAGGCTCAACTAAAAAACAAGGTTCGAAAAGAGTGGGAATAGAACCTAGCGCTGCCAGATGATCAATCGGAGAACTCAGAAGCCACACATGCCGAGAGCATCCAGAATAGATCGCGAGGCAGTGAATTTGACTCACAAGATTCCATGCTATAACTTGGTATGACAAGCTCGTACAATGAATATGAAAACGCCACTTATTAGTAATCAGATTCGAACTCACATTGGTTATCTGCGCAGGCCTCCATCCGTCATGTGCTAGAGCCAAATGTTGAGCCTTACCAATGACGCCCAAAGTTAGTTTTCTACTCGGACGAATGAAAGCACTTCAACTAGACGACCCATACTCATTAGTTAACCCGAGATTCAGCCATAGGAATTGCACAGTAAGGTCAAGGAAAGCTTTATGCAGACAGAAAAGCAATGTCCTGGGAAATAAACGCATTCAAACTGTTTATTGTTCGATTCCTAGACGGAAAAGACATGTGTTATAGTGGATAGCAACTGTTTCCTGGTTTGGCTGCCAATTCGACCTCCATAGAACGAGTACAGGATGCCCGCGCCTACAGAAGAACCATGTGTAGCTTGTGTTACACCAAATACACGTTCATCAACCGACCCCATATCCATTGTGAACCCAAAGCAATAGAACCGGGTGGCACATGGATACGTGTCACATGTTGTCAGCGGAGCGGTCCCTCACTCATACAACTTGTGGAGCTGCAGCATTCCTGTCCCTTTATAGGGGGAGGATCATACATACCAAACTTTTACAGCGCGCTGATTTCAGCCTAGCCCATTCCATATCAAATGTTTGTAAGTGTATCTCTGACATGAAGCTTGTTAGCGGGAAGGCTTTGATCCATGTCGAGTAAGCGACAATAAAGTGAAGAAACAACTTCCCTTTCAGTGAGTTGAAGCAGTCA
The DNA here is from genome assembly GCA_944474145.2 of Dicrocoelium dendriticum. Taxonomy (NCBI): domain Eukaryota; kingdom Metazoa; phylum Platyhelminthes; class Trematoda; order Plagiorchiida; family Dicrocoeliidae; genus Dicrocoelium; species Dicrocoelium dendriticum. The sequence continues at coordinate 269,459,989 of OX104063.1, forward strand.
GCATGTAAATAATCCTATGATTTACTGGCCATTTCCGTATGATGAGTGGTACCGGAGAGTCACTTCGTTGTGCACATTCGAAAGCGTCACACTGTCGGATAAACTCCTCGATGTATTTTTCAACATTGGGCAACCACACATAGGATGGCGCAAGTCCTTTCATTCTCGCTTTACCCGGTTAAGTTACATGTAGCTCTTGTTCAAAAATCTGGGCGTACTTTAAAGTGGAATGACCGCGCTACGTCCCCAGAGAAGACATCAATCTTCAAAACTAATTTATGAGCATCGACTTAAATAGGGTAGCAGTTGCGGCCGACATTTATCAGGCCGTCCCTGGGCTGCAAGTCACTAGATCTTAGCAAGTAATATGGCCAGTTCCGTTTTGTTGCGGATATCTGCGCTTTGCAGCGGAGTTACATTTAAATGTTGGAGCAAATGAATCAGTTCAAAGGGTTTCAGTATGAAATCAGATAGCTAACTTAACGGCAAGCTGCTCAGAGCTTTGGTGACTCCATTCGTTTCCCCTGGCACAAAAGGGATTTTGTAGTTTCAGATTGAAAGCTGTAATGCTGGAAATTGTATAAGAGGAGACCCCATTTGATTGATGTGTTTTTACTTGCTGATCCAGGTTTTAAGTTTTGTGCTTTATTAAAACTGTGAACCTTCTTCCCCAAAGGTATTTGTGAAGTTCTTTGACGCCAAAAATAACCGCTAAGCTATCCTTGTATATCTAGTTGTAATTCCTCTCCGCCAGTGTCAACCTTCTGGATGCAAAAGCTAAGGGTCGTTCAGACGTATTTTCTATTTTGTGAGTTAGCACAGCTTCGGGCCCTGTGAGTGATGCGTTGCACTGAAAAGTAATTGGCCTATTTGGGTCAAAGTCTACTAACAGATTGGCCTTTATGTAACCAACTTGCCATCAACATATGCTTACGATATTATTGCATAGTAATACTTTAGAAGTGCGCGAGCATTGTGGCGAGGTTGGGGAAATATCGACTCTAATGTGTCAACATTTAAATAAATAGTTGCAGTTTTGGAATTTTACCTTGTGTCGACGAATTGAGAGTGGTTTGTATTTTCTTTCGTAACGGATGTAACCCATGTTCGTTCGAACGTGTCCCCAGCTACCCAAAGCTATCGAGGAAAAAGACACATTTAGATTCCTTGAGGTTAATTCCGTTATCCTGCATTTTTTCCAAAAGTGTAGTGAGTGCCGTCGTATGTTCACAATCCGTACTATTATTAATCAAGTTATAATCCAAGTAAGCACAAACTCCAGTTATAGCATTCTCTTAGTATTCCACAATCCTCTGAAAGATCGCCGGCGCCGAGTGTATTCCAAGGATGAACCGGTAATTGGGAAACAACCTGATGTGTGTATGGATAGTCGCAACTTACTAAGCAGGTATATGAAGCGCCACTTGAGAAAAGCGTGGCTCAGATCGTTTGGTGAACTTCTGTCTATCTGACAATGATGGCAGCGATTCGTGGAATAAGATATTGGTCCCTAATCGTCACTTAATGGGCTGTCAGTTTTAGTCAACACAAATCCGAATCGTGACAACCGGCTTTTCTATTTGAATAAACGGTGAGTCCTAGGATGCGTGGTGTAAAGCAGAGAGTGTTTCCTCTTCTCGAAATCGATCCAGCTCATATTCACCTTCGGACGGATCAAAAGAGGCAAGCTTCGTGCTTTAAAATTTCGTTTAAGTACTTGTTATGTGTTGCAGCGATTTTAGAAATCACATAATATCCCGGGCAGATTTGCATCAACATCTTTCAACATTTGGACAAATCTGAATATTGACCACCTTTCAGACAGTATGAAACATTTGCGACATGTTTTGCAACTAATTCCACTCAAACGGGTTTCTTCCGTCGTAGATAACCATGATTTATCGAAGAGACAAAATATCGCTTCCATGAGTTAACCTCACATGACTTAATCCCAATACATTCGACGTTTTTCACTGTAGTCGGTGTCAGGCCCTGATCAACCAACGTTTACTTGTTGATCAATGGGACAAAGGCCACAGTGTCAATTTCCAAGCGCACTGGCTAACTTTCTATTTCCAAGTCCACGTTATACAGAGTGGAAGAAGAAAGCGAAATTTGAAATAGCGAAACAAGCGGTAGAGCTCGCGCGCTGCGGTTACCGAGCCAGCCATGTTTAGACAAAATGTTGTCGTTTGCAACCTTTCGCTCTGACCGTTAGTTGGCGTGCTACTGTCACTGAAGTGAGCCCTAGCACAACCTTCTCGTCAGATTAGTGCAGTGGTAACAATGGAAGAGCTCGAAAAACACTGTGTGTGTATCTTGCTAGGAAAGAGGCAAAACATGTACAGACATTCGTATGCATGGCCAAACATTCGAAGTGCAATGTATGAGTCTCAAGTAATAATTTATGCGGTTTAAGTGTTTTGAACTGCGGTAGTATGTCGGTCGGTGAGGATCACAAGTCTGGACGAGGTTCAACATCAACAGACGTTGATCACATCGAGAGTGTTCGTGGTGACTCTCAGAAAACGCTGTCTAACGTTTTGAAAGTTGGCGAAGACGTAGGTGTCAGCTAAGATGGTGCAAGCCACTATCGTTTAAAAAAGCTGTGATGCGTCGTGTTAGTGTCGGCTTGGGTTTGGCTTTATAACAATGCACCAACTGACGCAGCGCTCCTTATATTTGCTTATCCTGTTTAACATCACATTCGCACCCTGTTCATTCCCTGTTTTCACTAGACCTGGAACCAGCAAACGTCTTCCTGCTACTCGAAATTGAAAGCACGCTGAAAATAGATCGTTTCCAAACCAAAATAATTCAAGGCACTGCAACATTAGACTTGACAGTCATCCCAGAATGTGCATTCCAGGATTGGTTTAAAAATGGAGGCACAGTTGAAAAAGACAGACTGCCAGTAGAGGGAATTATTTGCGGGTGATAGTGTTTAAAAGGTTTTGAAGTAAGCAATTAAGATTTCATGGCTAGAGTTCGCTTTTATATGGGACACGGCATGAAGGTGTACTGTAACATGATATGCGGTAATTTGTCATATTAAACATGATATCGACTCGTCGAAGATTTTCACTGGCCAAACAACACTTTGTGCACAGCAGGGTATCGATCGTAGGTAAAGTGTCGAAGGGAATATGTTGGCACGACGCTAAACTTTACCTCAATTATGATAAGTAACTTGCTTGTGTCAGCAAGGTTTTCATGCTTTTCACCGCACCGCTAGCAAATAAAAGCAGGTGTACCGGTTAGCTGAATACGCGAGTTGACGGCATGAATGGCGTCGGGAAGTAAATCGAATCGACACTGAACCGGTTGTTTTACCATGTTTTCCCGTTCTCTGACGAGCGCACATAATGTCTCCCAATTTAGTAGTAGTCTTCGGAAAGTAACAGTTTCCTGGCTAGATCGTCCCAGATATCTAATAATAGCAATTGGATGGTCATTGTCTCTTCGAACTTCATGGGTGGGGCTTCATTATAACGGTAGTCTGGAAGGGTTTGCTATAAAGGGCTGGTGAATTAATTACCACCTTCTTCCTCTCCATGTCTTAACTCGGAAATTCTCAGGTGTGCCGTAAATACATGTTAAGGTGCCTTTTAAAAACAATCGAACGCGTTGAGACTCTCCGATAAAACTGTGCCTACGTACAGATACATTACCGTAAAACACCTCTGATCTTCTGCGCCAAGCTATTTTCTCAGAAGTTTGACAGATGGGCTTTCGGTGAGATTAGTGGTAAGAGTTTCTACGGTGAAGAGTTCAAATCTAATTGAAGGAGGCACTTTTCCAGCGCTAATTTTGGCTTTCAAGATTCACCCTACCAAAACGGTTAAAATGCATCAAGCTGGCACAAAGCAAGGGAATCCAAAGTTGAGCTTGCTCGCGAATGTTACGTTTGGACATGTGCGAACTACAGATCTTAGTAGAACGTTGGATTTGGTAGTTAGCGTAAAATAGCAGAACATGCCAGTTATGACAGCACGCAAATTTTAGTATGATTTGCTCTAAATACAAAGATTCGCACAATTTAACTCAACTGCAGCCATGGTTAGATTGGCTTTATACTGATACGCACTGACGCTAATGAGTCCATCAAAAGGAAGCAAGTGAGTGTACTTTAAAAAAGGGTAGCTTGGTGTTATACTGACACGCATTTACCTTGGCGAGTATCATCAGATGAGTGAACTCACATCACTAAGGTGGCTCTTTTAACACAGGTGTATGCCACTGCTCTCCACTCTGTGCCAGGCTGATTCTCTGACAAAGAGGAATATACAGCACTTGCGGTCAATTCATCGTTTACTACTGTGAGCCTTGAAAACATATACTGTCAGCACTTGCAGGTCGGACGTGAGTGTTTAGCCAGAGAAGTCGGAAAAACGTCGGAAAAAGTCGGAAAAATGCCGCATCCGGAACGAATTTTAAAACTAATGAACAAGTGGCATGGGAAATATTTCTTATGTTGTTACGTTCTTTCAAATCTACTGTATTGGTGGGTATAAGGTTCTGTAAAAGCTTTGAAAAAATGGGGCAAATAAATGCAGTAATTTCAAATGTAAATGTATTCTTACGGCACAAATTTGGAAAAGGGTACGGGGTTGCGAACCTGCTGACCAACACGCTTCATGTACGGAAGAGGATGTCGGGACGTCCAATGTAAATTTGCTACCTTGAAAATATCGCAAGGCTCCAGTCGATGTTCGGATTAACTGCTTTTTAAGCTTCAACGAAGAGGACTTACTCGTGTCGACCAACTCCTTTTCCTACTTATTGTACTCCGTACGTACACCAAAAGGGGCAGTACAGTGTCACAAACTAATTCGCAACTTAGTTTAGGTGAGCGTCACAATATGAGAACATAATGTTGATAAAATAACACGCTTGTTGCGAGACTCAATATGAGGTTTGCATATGAAAGACGTAAATGGTACTGTTTTAAATGTAGTACCTCCGATAACTTTCACTATTTGTTAAGCGCTAAAACCGTTACTTGAATATTAAGAGGGGTAAATAACTTTCACTTGGAGGGAAATTCAGGGTTGTGGCACTTAGAGTGGGACAACATCTCATCGACTGTTCATTCAGCTATACTGACTAGACCGCTTCAACCGATGACCCAAAAGAGATTTGCATTTGCAGAGTTTCAAAAGATAGTGGCAAGTGTACTTGGGGTGGTATAAACTTCATAGACAATTGGGATATCCAACGGTCGACATTAGTAAAATTTGCTACGTACAGTGAGAGTCTTCATTCTGGTTTCATAGTGGAGGTAAGAAGAAATTCTTGATTTTCTTATCACCTATCGTTTTGTAATATCCGGTGTGATGAGGTGAGGTTTCTATAACACTGGGATAGCGTATTCCGCGTACGGCCCCACGTACCGGTCAAGCATTTGCAGAATGAGTAAGACGTCGGACCTATTGAAAACATGACACAGTTGGCATGATTGCTGAGTTGCAATCATTTATGCTGTTTCCGATCACCTCAAACAACCAAACTCTTCTTGCATTAGCGTGATGAAATTAACCTCATGAGAAGCGTGCTGCAGAATTTGCAGCCTAAGTTCATGGTCATGCGTGTTTTGTTGGCACATGATCAGGATTGTGGTCGTGTTTTTGATGGATAGGAGCACGTTCCCGCTGCATCATATGCAATATGTATGCAGGTAACTTTTCAAGGTCTCATGATACATTACTGTAGTGGTTACACGTCACCGGCAAAAGAAAAAGTCATTGAAGACAACCACATCATGATAACATTTGATGTAGACTCGAAACCGGCTTTGAGGTACACTCGACTTCGCTTGAGTGGGAAAATGTGTTGCAAACTCGCACTTTTAGATTAAGTTGAGTGCTCAACTTGCCTATTCAACGCAGGACGGAATGGCTGGCTCTATAATTCTGAGGCGTGGGAATTAAAATGCTATTGTTCAGACGGTCAACTAACATGGATGAATCGAGTTAGACGGTATCTACACCTACACCAAGATAGACGAAATCTGTTCCTCAACCACAGGCTATCAGTAGGCTCATGGTACATGAACCTTTCTGGCCATACCCGTACTACTCTGGAGATAGAGGGTTATACTATCCAGGCATCTTATGAGTATCTTAATGGCAACAGACTCCATGGCATCGTAAACCATCGGCTGCCACTCATGCAGATGGGATTGATGATACACTGTCTCTGGTTGAAGCGTGACCTTTTAAAAGCATCCGTTTAACAGTTCATACTATTCTCACGGATGAATTTGATGCAGTGGCTGTCTTGTATGTTATAGACATTCCAAGTATCCTCGCGTACAGAGACTATGTGGACAGGCCATTTTACTACTCGCACTGCCATACAGTTTTGATACCTGTTTCTTAAAAACGTCTTATTTATCTTTGCGTACTAGGCTTTACGTCGCTGAGGGGCCTGTCACTAGCCTGTTGAATCGATTGACAACTTCTCTCCAGACTATCTCTGGGGGCAAGTAGTAGCTCCAGTGAGTTCAGAAAAGTGTTGTTGTTTGGTTTACACGTGAGACTTTTGGTGATTACTTAATGGTATTCTGCGTAACACCTAGCATAGCGGTTGTCAGTGCGACTCAAACGAGCACCAATTATTATAACATTACCTCCGTTGATGGATGCGACTTCCAAGTTATCCGCTTTGTTCGTTTCCTGATAAACTTTGGTGAAACGGTATGGTTTTACGGCGATGAGCTTATCGTTAACACTTTTGGTTCCGACTTAAATCGCTCACTGATTGTCTTCAGAGATCCTATGGCATGCAGAAGGTTGCTGTTAGATCGTGCCAGTGTGGAGGCTAGAACCGAACCCAATCCTAAACGCGACATTGGTGGGTGATAAACATTTGCTACCGAACATACACATCCAAATCTTAGGGGTAGGCGGCGCTATAACTGATCGACAGTCAGGATCCCTGCACCAATCATGTGTTTGCCGTGCAGGTCGAAACGATAGTGAACAATTACACCGCCTCTCTTATGGGGTCGGTCGATGCGCAATAGGGACGTACTAGGTAAGCAGATAATTCAACCACTTCTCGCCTATCATCATGAAGTTCCAAAGAAATCGTTGCGCCACCAAGTTAGCGAATTGTTTTAAGTTTTCTTACGAATACTTGTGCACCACAGGTGTCAGCCTTGTACCTGAAATCACGAGCTTTCTTTGCGAATTAACGCTGATCGTTATGGGATCGGTTGAGAATGATTTTGAAGAAGTTTCTCACCTATTTTCCCGTGGTCGATCACATATTATTTCTTCGGGTGATGGGGTTGAACTGGGTTTCGGTCCAGAATTGTTGACAACTGGGTTTCTCATTTACTTAACAACTGGTGGTATGCCAAGTCCTACTTCTGATGTATGCTTGATAAGAAGTTTTATACGTAACTTGTGTAAACGTTCGGACATAAATTGGGATAGGAGGAGGCATTAATCATTTTAAAATCGCCTTTTAATCTGAGTAATAACTCGTTGCGACGTTGCTTCGTCAACAGCAGTTGTGGTATCACAATTATTCTCCCCACAATCGCCGTGCGGTCAAATATTTCGGATCAGGTTTAACGTCACAAATCCTATTATAATAACGTGGGCCTGCACTCATTCGGTCCAGATTCACCAGTGCTAGTTAATGCACACCATATTTCGAATGTGGCTTATGTGGATCACCTTTTGCCTATACCTCATAGGTTCCACACCGTATCCGCAGAAATATGCGTACAAGTTCCGAATCACCTGTCACGCAGTAACATTTATGTTCTCATCCGAAATGGAATTCCGATATCCGTAATGCTGGCAATCTACCATATTCGTCGATTGCTGAACAAAATAGATACTGAATATTTTTTGTCCCCTACCACACAGTCTCTTTGTTTACAACTTTAGAGGACTACTGAGCGAATGGCTCAGCCAAGTAAACCAATGCTTCTCGGAACTGATAGACCTAACGTGCAAAACTTTCGAAATTGAAAGTGAAGCCAATTCACTGCATAGAGAACAGATGGACAGCCATAAGTGTTCGAGTACTGACAAAATAGATATCGATCACTGCAATGGTCTGTTACGATTAGTCAAAAGATGCGCATTTTAACGCGCTCAGATTGATAGTAGTATGTTGGTTTATTTCAAACTAGTAAAACGTACGAATAATAAACCAATGTTTCGATAACTTAATCAAATTTCATTCCAGGAGTTTTGGCGCACAGAAAACCAGTTGAAACGGAAAAATTTGAGACCAGAGTCTTGGAGGTTCTGGGCGGTATGCATTGCCACCCTACCTGTAACGTCTTTAGGTGAACTGCCACTTAAACACCAGAAACTGGTTACAACGATTTAGCAAATGTGGTGCACCGAAATCCTTTAAGTACAAGTGAGCGCGACTGAGAGTAAATCCCCTTACTTCCTGCCATGGTTGTCCTCCGAAAAGTAACACCAAGACTGCGCTGCCATCCAGATCTGCATAAACAGAGGGGGACTTATTATTCGTAGAAGAATTACGCTCCATTGAGTGATTATGCTTTGTTCCTCTTTGTTTGCCTGTCGATGGCGGAACGTAAGCACTTTCATAAATCGAATCAATTGGCCATACGAGCTTACACGCAATTCGCGTCTACATGCGTAGGTTTTGCCGCTCGACTGTCCGCGTATGGTCAGCTTACATTTGGTCAGTCTATTTTTGTTCCAAACGTTCGTTCGATGGATTAAGTAACTTACCACCACACTTCCTATTAGACTCCTCTTCAAAACTAAGGAATAATGCTGGGCGTCGCGTTATAATGCTTCACCTGAGGTTTCGGAGTTGAATCTCCCAAATGGCCAAAACAAATGGAACAAACCACTGCCAATCAGATTAGAGAAAACGCGACCATGCATTTTCAATGCTCCAGATGGTTCCAAAATATTAGATTGACATTGGATCTAGTGATGTTTGGACGTACTTACTGCCAAACGCAACAGGATAATCGAACATTTAGTTAATCCTAGCCTTGTCCGTTCCAACAGCTCGGCATATCTCCTGCACCAACGCGATCACAAAGCAAGATCCTCTGTAGGAATGTAGATGTCTTGGTGATCTTCAATGTAAATCCAATGATTGACTATCACTGTCGCTACTTTAATCGTGACAGCTTGTGCATTCGGCATAGCCTAGCACCATTTGATGAAATAATCCACCATGACCAGGATGAAACCGTGCCGACTTGGTGTTACGGGCAATGGTCCTATGGTGTTGATACTAACCATCTTGTTTAGGTGTCCGGCCATCCTAGGTTGCATTGGGGTGCGGTTGGGCATCGAGGGAGTTTAAAAGAACCACAGTTCTCACCTGACTAGCAGAAGATGAATACCTCTGACCGCCACCACCACCGCCTGTACCACCGCCTGTATCAGATCCAAGTGATGTCACTTATCACCTAATTAATCATTGCCAGTGTGATTAGGATCACGCTAGTATAGGTAGGGACGGTGTCAAATAATATTGCACCTTCTTTACTAATCCGCTTGTTCCACATATCCCACAAGCTAAGTGCCTGGTAAGTTTTTCCTTCCATCAGTTTACTCGATGGACTATCGCTGCCGCTTGTGACCTTGTCAGCCAGTGCGGCTGCATTACCCATCACACGGACCGCGCGACCACGCCGACAGCTCATTTGACCTTGCAACCACCACGCTCGCCTGACCGATGTGCGCCGCTCTCAAAGCTGTAAAAGTACAGAACGCTAACCAACCCACTGGGTCAGGTAACGACACCAAATTGAATGGCAGAAAGGCGAAACCGAAGAGACTGCCATCGAAAGGCATTTGCGGGTTAGGAGAATGTCATCGGGTAGTAAAAATCGGTCTGACTTGTTCGCACTGTTTAGCATGGTACAATACGAAATGTGCAAATGTGTCCCAACAACATTTACGGGAGCGAAATAGCTCCCAAGATGCATTTTGGTTCTGTACTACGTGTTCCACCATTCCCCTCGTTAAGTGCTTGCTTATCCTAGCTGAGAAATGCGACCGGTTAATCGCAGAAGCAGAGCAGAGGATAAACAATGAGATTAATTCAATGGGAGCGAGTAAGAACCACAGAAGCGTAGCGGCTGCGAAGCAACGGAATGCTGAACAAATCGCTTCGCCTGCACCGCAATCAGTAATGTCTCCATCTCTGTTGTCTTCTCCAACTTTGGTAGAACGCCGGGCGAAAACAGACTGTACCTAAGTGAATCAAGCAGTACTCACAGCAAAGAAAATCAGGCACCATTCAAAACGTCTGGTTAAGCAAATTCCACAGCAAACAATCACTTATCAACAAGTCAAGACAAATGAGTACCATACTTTGTAGATCGATTACAAAGGGATCCAACAACAGTGCCCGGACTGTTGTATGATTAAATGTCCCTGAATCTACCGCCATCACATTGCGGGATAAGTTATCAGACGACCAAGACCAGTGGAACTCATGGTGTATGCAGATAAGTATCAAAGCCAAGCCCATAAACTTGTTACGAATTACTCGTCATCCGAACTCGCCACACTATGGTGAACCCAGACTCATTCGAGTAACTCTAGAATCCTCAACCGACGTGGAAAATGTTTTGCTCTCCGCAAGCGCGCTAAAACACGAATCATGTGCGATAAGTATCTATCCTGATGTCCCTTGGAGCGCGCGACAACCAAAACGAAACACCGAAGAGGGGCACAGCAAGCAAGACCGCCTATACACAATCTTCATACATGGCGTGCCAGAACATCCTTCTAACCATGTTCAAGATACCGGAAAGCACGATTTAGAACAGTGGCGGTTCATTCGTGAAACACTTTCTTTGGATGATGTTGTGGCACTATCGCTCACCAGGATACCCCTCTCATCGAATTATAGAGAATGCGGCCCTAGAATCCTAAAACTTGTGGTTCAGTCAGAGCAACAAGCAAAGGATGTTTTGGATCGATGTCGGAGAAATCGGAAACATCTTCCTTCCGAAATTCGGTTAAAGGTCGCAAACAATTCGCACAGCTCAAGTATTAAAGCAACTGAAGCAGTAAGCATCCTGACGAATGTACAGAAGTGTAACTTGACTGCCGCTTTAATTGACTCTGAAGTAGGTCTAAACGAAGGCTGGGACGCACCTTGGCCGAATCAAGTTGCAAACGAGGTATCATTGACCCATCAAAAAAACGAATAACTGCCGATCTCCCATCGGTCGGCATTCTCCCTCACTTGACAGCTTCATCTCCCTGCGGGCTCCTAGAGACCGAGAAACTGGCCTGCTTGTATACAAATGCTCAGGGACTTTCTAACAAACTGGCTGAACTGAAAGATCGCCAAGCTTCCGGCTCGTATGATGTCATTGGCATCACCGAGACATGGTTGCACACGGGAATGACGGACGCTGAAGTGTCGCTACCCGGCATGTCGCTGATCCGGAACGATAGGCTCACAAATGGAGGAGGGGTAATCCTGTACTACCGAAACGACTTACAGTGCGAAGCCGTGGAGGATTCAGATTCGCAGTTCCCTGACTCTCTTTGGTGCCGGTTGCAGTTAAAAGGACTGGACGCTTGCCTTATTATCCTGGTGTACCGCGCTCCTAACTCAACATCCCAAACCGACTACCACCTAATGGCTGCTCTAAGGTGCAGTTTACAACAAAAGTACACTCACATTCTTATCATGGGTGATTTCAACGTTCATTGTTTAGAAGCCCCTGCCACAACCGGCGAACAATTCAAAACCGATTTACAAGATCTAGTAACTACTGCTCCTTTTTACAACCACATCACTTTGCCCACTCAGTTCAGAATTGGTAACAGGCCATCTGTGTTGGATCTTGTGCTTACCAACAAGGAGCCTATGATTGATGCGTTGGTTTTAGACTGCCCGTTGGGTCGCAGTGATCACGCAGTCATCAGTTTCAACTTCGTCTGCTATGCAGAATATCTGAATGATAACGATGAGACTGTGCGAACCATCACAAGGTACGACCGACTCGCCTAGCTAGTCAGCGCCACAACATGGTCTTTCCTCGAAGAAGAACCCCCGGAAGTCGCCTGGCTCGAGTTCGTCAAAACATTCAGTCAGCTGATTGCACAGGCTTCAAAGATAAAAGCTTGCAATAAGTGCAAATCCATTTCTTTCGTTAGGAGCAGAACCCGAAAATGGATGACAGTACGCAACGCAGCATGACGAGTGTACAGAGAAGCTCCAGCACCAGAAACGTGGGACAACTACATAGCCCAACGTAACCACTGCATTCAACTGTTAAGAGAAGACAAAGCCGCCTATCAGCAGAACATCGCAAAAACCTTCAGTGCTAACCACAAACTGCTGTACAAGCACGTTAAAAGCCTACGAAAGGTGAGGCAAGGATTTCCTCCACTCAAGACGGCTGAGGGCCCAACAAGAACGTCTATGGAAGCTGTAAACGCGCTGCAGATGCAATACGCCCCCACGTTTCAAAGGGTCTTGCCACTAAGCGATCTACCAATCTTTGTGTTCTGCTCACCAGGACTAACCCACATCAGTTTTACCGCAGAGGCTGTATTGCAAAAGCTGACTTCTCTACGCAAACACAGCTCGCCGGGTGTCGACGCCATTCGTCCTGAGGCAATGGGAGTAGCAGCAAACCAACTGGCAGGATATTTAGCTCAGTTTTTTCAGCACTGCTTAGACCGGAACCAAGTTCCCGCCATGTGGAAGCTTGGAATAATAAGCCCGATTCACAAAGGTGGAAGCAGATCTGATCCCTCCAACTACCGCCCAGTAACCCTTCTTCCTATGCTCTCCAAGTTCATAGAATCCATAGTTGCCGATGCACTGGTGTGCTATCTGGAAAACTGCAACCTCATCACTCCTGAACAGCACGGTTTCCGTCGACAGCGGTCATGTACAACTAATTTACTCATTGCACGCAGTAGTTGGACCGAGGCAGCCGACGCTGGAGAAGCTGTTGATGTGATCTACCTGGATTTTTCCAAAACTTTCGATCGTCTAGACCATCGGATACTTCTATCCAAGCTGCAGCATTACGGGATCGGAGACCCTCTTTTAAGCTGGATCGCCAACTTTCTATTTCAAAGGCAATTAGTGGTCAGAGTTCGGAGCTTTTTATCGGACCCCATACAAGTGGAGTTTGGTGTGCCGCAAGGCTCAGTTCTAGGTCCACGTTTGTTTCTGGTGTTTATTAATGACCTTGCACTGGGAATCGCTTCAAACTTCCTAATGTTTGCCGACGATAACAAGAGCTGGCGCAGGATCCAGGCGAACGCCGACCAACTTGCGCTCCAAAGTGAGTTACATACAGTGTATCAATGGTCGATCCAAAACTTATTGCATTTCAACGTCAGTAAATGCAAGGTGCTTTCCATCCGACATCACGGCAGCTACTCATACCGACTCGGAACGGATGTACTGCAAAAATCAACTCTCGAACGGGACTTGGGTGTCCTGGTTCAAGATGACTTGGGTTGCTCCAGGCAATCCGAAAAGGCCTCGAAGACCGGGAACCAACACGTTGGGCTGTTGAGGCGGGCGTTTGGACAAATAAACAGCTCCATATTTCGACAAATGCTCAGTGCGTATGTTCGCCCCCATGTCGAATACGCAATTCAAGCCTGGCATCCATGACTGAAACACGACCTTAATGCACTGGAGCAGCATCAACGCCGGGCATCTAAGAACTTAATTATAATGCGCAATCTGTCCTACCAGGAGAGGCTGCGACGACTAGGATTGTTCAGTGGAAGCTATCGCAGGCTACGAGGCGACCTGATTATGACATACTTGATTCTGCGAGACCCACATCATGTGTGCCGCCCTTTACTGCAACTCAGCAGCAATACAAACCTGAGGGGCCACTCATTAAAACTCGCAGAACAATACAGTCGTCTGGAGTGCCGCAGAAGTTTCTTTTCCATCCGTGTCTGTCACCCGTGGAATACCCTCCCAGAATCGGTCGTCTCTGCACCGACACTAACAATATTTAAAAGAGGGTTGGACGATGCACTCATCCACTTACACTTTGTTACTTAACACTATGTCTCCATTCTACACCTGGAATTATTTGTTGTTAACTGTGAGTGTTGTGAATCTAAGTGGATCGCAGGACTGCAGCGAAGCAAACGATAAGTCCTTATTTTCGTATTTAAAGTGTTAACTATTTAACTATCCTTTTCATCATAATTATTATGTTGATATCCCCACCAACTATCCAACGGGGCTTGTAAAGCAACGCCTCTTAACCCGTATAAATTAATTGTTCATTGTTCATTAGTTTCATGTCAGCGTCATTTACTTGGACCATCTGCCAGCATCCAAACTCTGCAATCTAATGTTTAACCATGGGTACGTTTTGTATGTTGCACGAAATGCAATCCCCGTGATTGCGAAGAGGAATTCGAGATAGTGCGTCTGCATTTGGGTGTTGTTTACCTGGTCTGTGTGTACATACAAGGTCGTATTCTTGCGATGCTCTTGTCAACCCGCAATTTGGTCTTCAGGATCCAAAGAGATAATGTCCATTCTCCTTTATGCAAAACAAGAGGCAAACATTTCTTTTCTGATAGTTTAATAAGTATTTTATTTCGAGCTGATACCCCTGCTACCTTGGGATATGACTCTCTCGATCTTATCTGGTCCTTTCTGTGGCAATTCAGCTCCAATCGCGTGGACAGTCGCGTTTGTATCCCAAATAAATTCTCCAGCGGACGGTGATAATTCGAGTTATATTAGTAAAGGTGCCGCGTAAACCGAATCCCGGAGCCTGATAAATGCTTCCTTACATTCTGTGGAATTTCGAGGGCTTGACCGCTTTTGCAACAATGAATTCAATGGTGCTGCAATAGCCGGAACGTTCCTGATTCATCATAGGTAACGTGGTGTGAGACCAAATAAAAATGCGCAATTGCTCAGTGTTGTTAGGGGTTGGATAGGACCTCGCTTGTTCCGTCTTGTTAGGATCGGTTCAGATGCCTGACCTCGAGCCGAAATGCCCAAGGCATACAAATTCTTCCTGTAGTAAGTGACATTTCGATAGTTTAAGTTGCGGACATACCTCAGTTACGGGTTTCAAAGCAACAGCATACAGCGAATAAGTCTCATCCCCTTTGCGGGTAAAATGAATACGCAGTCTCGTACAATCGGCAGCCGCGACTCAGAGTGTGGGATGTTCTGAGATAGTCACCTTGTTCTAATTTAACAACCACAACTGCTCATACGATGCTGTGTCAAAGCCAATGTGACCGGCCAGAGGGTCATTGACCACTCACTTCGCTAACTGGAGGCGAGTATCTAACATATGGTGGATGAACAACCCTGCTGGCCTAGGGTTTCTCTGTGGAATTCTTCCGAACACCAAGAAGGCGATGAGCGACTTGGCTCTCAACCGTCTTTGTGAATCATTTTGCTGCCTTACGGATCAGATCTTTAAGACCTAAGTCTAGGAGTGGGTTCCCTTAAGTGAACACTTTTCTTCGGGTGGGAAAAGGGGAAGCTGTCTGCTCATACAGCAAGTGGGAGTTTGCTTCTATTCTCCTGATACTCTCCCTGTTCATCCTTTCTGCTATCGTTATTCATGTGTTGTGGCACTTTGCCAAATGCTTATTGGACAGGTGTTAAATATAAAATATAAATATATATCCTCCATGAGTTTATGCTACGCGCCCTGCCAATACACTGGGTTAGTTTTGGGGAAAGTTTAACCGGTATTGCATCCTCGGTATCGATCTGATGCTTCACGAGATTCGTTCTGCTTAAGTCGGTACTTTGCCATGCAAATGCGTCTGAGTGGTTTCGTAACACGTCTTTGAACTGCCTCAGATCCTGCTAAGCAGCGACTAGGTCGAGTGAACGAGCAAATGCGTATGTAATTTCTGCTTTCCTGGTTGTCCTCAAATATTGCAAAATCCTCTAAATTATCACTTACGCAACTTTTCAACATAACTGTACAATTATCTGTGATCAATTGGCACTTGACTAATCCAAAGCGTGCTTCAAACGGCGCAGCAGATTCATCTCAACAACAACCGCAAGCGGAAATTTTTCCGCAACAACAAACTCCTTTGTAAAGCTCTGGTTCACATTGTTAACTCGTGCAGTTGGGGATTGCCAAAGAGATAACAATTCTCCATTGGCCATAGGCGGTAGCGTGAAGGAGCTCATACGCGTTCTTCTAGCTGGTTAGCCAGGTTAGATTTTAATAGACTCTTACATGCAAATTTTCCAACGAGTCATCTGACCGAACCCCTACCCGTAATTCTACTGTTACTGCTGACGCTGTACTTGACATTAATCGACGGCTGATATGAAATCAGTTTGTACGAGATTGCACTTACCTGAACTGCTCTACCATCCCGAATCCGTCTGGGATGTTAGTGGGTAAAAGATAGTAGTCCGGGTTCCCGGGGGCCAGATGGAAACTGTGAACTGGCCGTCTAAGTTAAAACCCTGGTCTGTGACACTTAGACATTCACCGCTGTCTCCCATTGATGTGAATATGTCTTGGCAAATTACATGAAGGTTGCCATCGCGTGTTTGGCTTCGGAGTTGGCTTGCATGTACCTGCATCGCCGTGTGTCTTTTTGGCTAAGCAGCTGGCCATATACATACTTGTAAAAGTAGTGCCCAACGCCGCGTCTACGTCTTCCAAAAGTGCACTTACCTAAAGAACTTCATCAAATTTCCCAGAGTGGTGTAGCGAAAATTCCTTTTTGTCAGAAGGCGTCTTAACACCTTCGAAAGCAGTTCTCATACAGGCTGTTTTCAATTGCCCACTTATTCTTTTCCAAAAAAATATATATTTTATTTTCGACAAAGCGAGGCACGCCCATAGAGACATGTTCAGGTAGGGGCAAGTGTACAGCTGGTTTGTGGCAATTGTAACAGCGACGGTAGCAAACTATTCAAAAGTCTATGACTGGAACTCTAAAATTGTGCAAATTGCAAATAATCATTGAGCCAGGTTGAGATCGGGACCCGTGTGTAAAGAAAGAATCAGTCTGCCATATATTGCAGTCATACATCAGTCAATAATAACAACGCGCACAATTTTGCTCACGTCCCTGATGTAGGTATCAACAGTTTCCCATGGTGGGCTGATAACGAGCATTGAATTGCTCCGTCGAAATGTTTGTGTGACTCAACAGCCAGCAAAATGCTACAAACTTTCCTGTGGCAAGTTCGTTCTCCAGGTTATTACTATCCATGACAATATCGAACGCTTCGCCAGATAAAAATTCAGTAATTACACTTCCGTGTTGGTTTGCCGGATAATGACGGATGCACAGTTGCGCTTTTATCTTCCAGTGGTCACACAGCATTTCAGTAACGAAACCTTCCGGTTTAGCTATGAGTTGTACGTAGGCTGAATGTGTCGATATGGTTGATACCTTTGCTAAAACCTAATACAAACACTATAAGTATAGGGAAATTTTAACTTTAGATGCTATAGCCTCGTAGCTTTTCACATCGCATGTGTGTATTGCTGGTCACGACATTGTATATTTCTGTTACCAGACAGGGTCACCAAATTGTAACATTCAATACGGAAGGAACGCCAAAGGTCAGGGAGGACATTGTATTAAACAAAACATAGCTAGTTTAAAAATCTTGTTCATCTTCTGCAACAGCAAAGAAGCGCGGCTGTGAAACGTAAAACATGGACTGTGATTCTGAAATTTCAAATATCAAATGGATCCTCTATTCCAGCAGTGACCGTAAAACATGTAGGTTTATATCAGGCGATGATACACCCCGACCTCATAACAGAGCTTGCTGGAGAAGCCAACTGGGAGTTGTCAGGCCCTGGTTACAAGGACACTTTCTGACTGGCGTTGATTGACAAATATAGTGGTCTGATTAAATCCGCATCGGATAACCTGTCGCTTTATGTCGCAAGAGCAACATCATACATTCGGAACGAAAGTAGTGAACGTATCGCAGTAAAGCACGCTGTCTGTTGGTGTACAGAGCAAACCCAAGTCCTGCCATCTAGAACAACTATGTGTTGTTACGTACTCACTTTACCACACTTGTCCGTCAGGACAAGGTAGCATAGCAGCAGTGGCTATTGTTATTGTTTCGTTCTAACAACAATCTTCTATACAAACATTTGAGCAGCCCAGGAAGATGTGAAGTGTTCCCACGTTCTTATTAAAAATGAATGTGCTCAAACCGCCGAGGATGCGGCCAACGCTCTATAGCTATGATACGAGCTCCTATCCCACGCACCACCAGCATTTGTCGCTTATTTTTTCAATTCCCACAGCCACCCATATTCACCCGCGTCCCTTCTACTTCAGTGACCATTTGGAAGAAACTGCTATCATTACACCTGCATAGTTCCTCCAAGCTTGAGGGCGTTTCCAGAAAACACTGTAGTTGGTGTCTATAATGATAACTGTGCCAGTAACCCTTACGCCGGTAACGCCTGTAAGAACAGTACTTTCCAAACTTGTGATAGCAGAGTATCGTTATCTCGCTTTTCTAGGGTGTAGCTGTTCCGAGTCAACAGAATATCGCCCAGGGGTTCTCCTTTTGGTGCTCCCAAAGGTGAGGAATTCGATCAGCATTGCGACACTATTGGGACGATATGGCACTTGAGTAACACGGGTTCCATCAGCATCGGACATGTACTTCCAGTCCACTGATTATGCGTGGCGAGCTGAAAGGAACAGCATATTTAGGAACTGACACAGTTGTCATCTAGATCAACGTTCCTGGAGCTTCTACCGAATCCCTCCCCACAAGCTGCAGACCTACGGAATTTGGGACCCATACTACGGTTGTTCACAAATATCCTTTTTTAGCGGCTATTTTTGTTTTGGAACTGAAGGGTATTTCCTGATCTCCCTGAGGTGGACTGTGGTGTTCGACAAGGGCCAGTGTTGGGGCAGCCACTATCATTGGTCATCAACAGCGACCTGGTGTTATTCATGGCGACGAATTACAGGTTTTTTGTAGATGACATTAAGCGGTGCAGGGCGGTCAGTATACTAGACGACCACGAGCTGCTGCGACGGTATTTAGACAATGCCTTCGAAGTTTATGGGATCATATACTTCATTTAAGGGCTGAAAAGTGCAAGAGCCTACATGTTCACTACACGCCCACTTTCACAAAATATCTTAGAAATCAAATCTTGAAGTCCACCTCCAGGGGGAACGACCTTGGGGTGGTGATACAACACGCAACGTCTATTTGGCGAAGGCGAGCATGTAGTGTATACAAATGGTGTTCGCGCGGTTTGATAAATCCATTTCCCCCAAATTTTCGACGCATTGTGAGCCCCCATGTAGAGTGCCCCGTGTAGGCCTGATACATTTGGCTAAAACGCGATCCATTACATTAAAGACGCCACAGCGAAGGGAGACCATGATTATTCGAACCCTTATACAGAATTTTAATGAACGTCTTAAGTATGTACAGCCAAAGTTATCCCATTTTATGGGGCAAACTAATTCTGGAGAAACAGCTCTTAAATTATGTAACCCCAATTGAGAAAACTCCCTGATACTTATATTAAGCTTGGTAACTGTCAAATGGCAGTTGTCTTACGTGATTCATTTCATTATTCCTATGTACTCAATATTTTACTCCGCAGTTACCAACTGTCATTGATATATCAACAAGCTATATATATATATATACAGGGGGTGTGAACACTGGTATATGTTAGTGTAATCGCAGTGAAATTAGTGACATTTACTTTTAGTCATTTTATTTTTTGAAATACATGCATTTTAATCATGTCCTTTTATACTTTCAGCTAAGTTCACAATTTACCCATGGTCGATAAGTTGACTGACGAACAGCGAAGTGAATTTTACTATAATAATGGATGGCAGAAAATACTGAACGTGTAAGATAACAGTGGATCGGAAATTTTGCAACACCTCCGTTAACAAGGCTCATAATTTATGGACTACCGAACAAATTTGAACAGGCAAGGAGTGTCCACTACGTGCCAGGAGGTGATCGACCAAGTACTGTGACCAAAAAGCAAATGAATTCGGGCTTGCTCAGATATTCACAGACATCGCAAGTTCAGTGCAACTGCCTTCACGGCTAAGACCATGTAGCTAGCTAAAAGATACAGAAAATATTAGAACGACTAAGATTAATTTCTATTACACTGTCTGTCTGTAAAAGCGGATAGAATATAGTTGTGCTGCACGCGCTGCTTCACTGTGTGTGTACGTAAGACATCGTAACTTCGCTTTACCATTCAAATGTAAACTACCGCACAAATTACTATTATTGCTAAACTAGTTAAAAGTAATCCGTTATACTTATCTTCTCTTAATTTCGCATCAGACTGCAAATTCGTCGGCTTTTCCGCTGTCAACACCTGTAAGTTGCTGTCTCAAACGGAGAAAGTACAAACAGTGACACCGATGTCATCGACCATAGAGGTTTCCAAAAAACCTACAAATTTACCGCTATATCACATTGGACAGCCTGATAAGTTGGTTATCATTCTACAGCTTTTTATATCAGTCCAGGTCACAGTTAACTCATTGAGCAGCGCAATCGACAATTTCACTTATAATTCTCTGGAGTTCAGTGATATCACTATACACGACGTACAGATTCACCGAAAACACACGACGGCTGAAATCCACTTATAAAGTTTTCCAAAAGAGAAATGCATCGCAAATGATGATACAGACGTAAATTTGTATGGCTCAATTTGTTAGACGAAATGATACGAAGCTTGGTGATTTGTTTTAAACATTCCATCGCTAGTTGTGGTGACATTATCGGCAAGATTTATGTAGTGTAAAGCAGCACTTCACGAACAATTCGTCAAATACTTCCCCTTATATGCCTTTGGAGTTTGGAAATTAGATGAACACCTTTACTGTAATGCGCTTAGCATGATGCAACACAACTTGGAAGGCTGAGCCCTACTCTGCCCAGTGATTCGAAACCAGGAAATGTGTACCTATCGGGTTAGCCTGAGGTCTACCTGGACACAAATATTGCTGAAGTTAGGGGTTTGGGCAACGTCATGCTGAACTGTGGTATTCTAAGTAGTAGCAATGATCGAAAGGGATTAGGCTCAAATCGAGAGCTAGCAACGACGCGGAACTAGTAACGAACAGCGAGCGCATGTGAAAATCGTGGTAGTACGCTAAATTCGAAAGCGCAGTAAAACATGAAGGGTACAAGTTTATTCAAGTACAATCTTCATATCCGCCTCGGTTCAAAGGAAATTTCGGATGCACGTAGACGTCTACAGAAAGACGAGAACAGTTCATCCTACCAGCGGACAAAGGGCGCATGTCAATGCTAACAGACAAACAGGTGTATATCAACAAGGCCAAAGAACTGCTATCATTCACGGTTACATAACAGCAGATAGGACAAAACCTAAGTTCAAAACTGATTAACCAGACCAACACAACGCTAAAGAAACTGTAAAGAAAGAACAAGCTCACCGCCACAGAGAGAAGGAGAATGAAAGCTGATGATACAAACATTGAACTGTTCAATGGACCGCAAAAGCACACAAGGATATGGTCCCACTATTATCCATCATATCGCTCCCCGTAACCCCATCATATTAACTAGTGAAGGTTTTGCGGAGGAGACTGAAGCAGTTGGTTGCTGGATCTGCACATAGCAAGAAAAAGCTGAACAATTCCTCAACTCACTGCGGAGTATCAGAATAGAAGGCGACCAAATAATGCTTGCATTCGATGTCACCGCATTCTTCACTTCTATCGGTCACGAATTGGCCAAAAAATACCATGATCGAAATATTTAAGAAGCAACTATGCCTAAAAACAACCATACGACCTGAAAGTTACTGGAAACTCCTGAACCTGTGCATGACCAATTATTTCCGCTTTGATAGACAAGTGTACCAGCAACTGAGAGGAATGCCAATGGGATCCCAGGTTTAAGAGCTCGTTAAAAAAGCAGTTGTTAAGAAACTGGGTTGCAGTGAACGGCCAGCTATTGGCCTCAAAGCGTTGGATTCGATACGTGGAGAACACATTTGTCATCGTAAACTGGAACAGAGTACAGGCCACGCACGATTCGCTCAACAGCCCATTCGAGGATATCAAATTTACGATTAAATTAAAATTGGGTAACAAGTTGCTATTTTTGGACGTACTGTTCACTAGGAATAATGGCGGACCTCTTAAAAGGTGGGTATATGGGAAGAAAACACATTCGGACCAGATATTAAACTGCCACAACAACCACCCGTTGAATCATAAAAAGAGCTGCATTCAAACCCTGTTCAGTTAAGCGGATACGCAAGGCAGCACAGCCGAAGCGCGGAAACGGGAAAAAAATAACCTACAGCAAATGTTCAGAAACAACGGTTATCCGAGAACTTTCATCCAAAGATGCTTAAAGAAACGAATGTCTTAGCAAGAGAAGCAACAGTCATCTGTGCAAGAAAACATTTGGATGGAGATACCTAAACAAAGTAAGTCTCCGAACTAACAGGAAGATTGCTGCACTCACATGGAATCTGTGTCTCACAACCCTAGTACCACCCTAAGGAAATTGATCTCAAGACCCAAAGAAGATTTCAATCAAACGGACCAATGTAATATTATCTACCAGCTAAAATGCAGCGACTGTGATAAAAACTACTTTGGACAAAGTGGAAGAAACCTCCGTACGAGAATCACCAAACACAAAGCGGCCGTCAAAATACATGATCCGCCCACCTTGGTTTCTGCGCATGAAGGCCACCATTCCAACCTGAAGAATGCAAAGATCCTAACATATGGAAGTACAACGCGCGATGGAGTTTTAATGGTCTGGTACTCAATCAATCAACACATCGAATTAGGAACAGTACACGCAAAAATAATGGTGAATGACCGCCTACTTGATCGATTGAATTCGGTGGAACGTGTGGCTAGATAACCAGAACTGACGACAGACTCGCAGACAAGAGCATGCAGACAAATTTCACAAAACACTAGGTGTCTTGGTCAAAGGTAAGCTGCCCACCAGCCAAGCTGAATTCAGATCGAAGTCCCAACCAATAGGATTACTAGTCTCCACCGGCAACCACGGCGGTGTAAGAACGTATGCACACCACACTCAGCGCAATCTCACCGAGGTCCGTCTACGCTCCTCAACACTACTGCACGCCACTCAACTACGCACTGATGAGGTCATATCGATTGGGGAAGAAATGTTTGTAATAAAATTGCCAAGCTCAGCGAACTGTTCGACAGCTATCTGAACAACTTGAGCTACCCCTTTTCAATTCTATTGCCAAACTATGCTACCTTTATCCAACATTTCGAATGCTTTTCAATAAACTGGGAAGTGTTAGATCACTAAGTTTGCAAGCCATGCGATATAATCAGCGTCACAGAGACATGGTTCCACACTTGATTGACGGAAGCTGAAATCTAACTTCATTTTAGGGTAATTGATTTTGCCTGAATATGTTTGTATGTCAAACGCAAAACTGTGTAGGACAAGCAAATGTTTCAATCGGTCGTTCACCAAGTCCTCTGAGAAGGTAATCACCTGGAAGGTTCCAACCAATTTCAAAGATATCGGGTGAACTAGTTGATTGTTTTCCGTTACCTCGATAGGTGCGTCAGGTCGAAAAAGTTGAATAATTATTCAATCTCCTCGGCGTGTCAGGTTTGTAACGGGGTCATGTAAACCCAGTCGGCAAGTTTAGTCATAAGTTTCATCGTGCGTTTCATCAGACAAGAGCCGATGGCTCCTGGGCTGCACAAAATGATTGGTCGAAAATATTTACCACCTAAGCTGTTGCAAGACATTGTATGTAGTCCGGTGGCTTAGCTGGCCGCTGTTCTTTAAAACTGCTCAGTTTTAGCCTGTTATTTCATTTAAGACGACTAGGAAAATACGAATCCGTGGATACCAAGTGGGCTTCTACCCAAGTATGCTAAGTTGTTCACCACGTATATATATATATATATCTGTAAAACCCAAGCTGAGGCTGATGTTGCATTCATGATGCCACTTTACCGCAATTTCGCTAAAGAATCTTAAACTAGGTCTTTCTAATGTGGATAAATTTAATTCCACTTTATTCGCTTTAAGTAATCGTTGTAACCGAGCCCATGCAGTACTGCAATTAACTTACAAAATTGGAATCGAAAATCAGCCGCCGTATATATTCTGTCAATTAGGAGACCAGACGGCACAATCCAGAGGCAGATCTAAAGGAAGTCAACGTGGATTGGCCAATATACGAATTTCCTTGGCTTCGTCCCCCTGAGATATAAGCGCAACTGGATTTACTCTCTTACCAAGAAAGCACGTCGAATCTTCATGAAAGATACCCTAAATGCGGAACTAATGTTCATACAAAATGTGTTGCACGAAAGTGGATACCTCGACAGATTTATTAGTAGAAACCTTGTGAAATGTCTAAACAGGTGCTATTGTTAACAACCGCGAAGAAAGAGCCATTCATGCGGCCAACTTTCAAATGAGACGCAGTTACTGAGTGCCTAACCCGAAGTTTTTCGGGCGCACTTAAGTCGGCCTTCACAGAAGTTACGCTAAATTGCGTGTTTTCGACGGAATCACTGATGCGTTCACGAAACAAGGATAGATTGCCCATGCTGACAGTCTCAATGGTTATTTATCAGTTCTAGTGCGCCTGTGACGCAACATATATCGGTAGATGGATGGTGCGCTTATGCAAAGGCGTGAATGAACATTTACCAAGTTAATTGCATCAAGATAGTACCGCGGCCATTAGTAGTTCCATTCTGGCTCATATTGTCGACAGTGTGCATTGGCAGGATCTATGGAGTGCCTGCAGAGTTGTACAAAAAGTTTTACAGCACCAATCTAAAGGTCAACGCCTACATACACTTGCGACGGCCGAAGAAACTTACATTCTGTTAGTTCAACCGTCCTTACGCCCGCAAATGAAGTAAGGACAGGCTCTACAGCTTCCTGACCTCAGAAAAGGGGGACACCGCGGTCCATCTACGTAACATCATCATCATCATCATTATACATGTCAGCTAGAGGTGGCAAAGCACCTCCGCTATTTTACCGGAATTTACGTGTGAGTTAAAACTAGAAGGTAAATGCCTAGCAAAGCATGTTGGGGGAAGGCCAAGAATCGGGGGGTTGAAATCTGGGGTTATATAAGTGAAGTTGGAATGGGACGGTAAGAGTGAAAATGCGTAAGAGGGGGAATAAGAAGACGGGAAGGCTTGAGCAGTAGCATCCAAAACCCCTATCCACCCTGCTCGATGCAGCAGATAGGGCATCGTTGATTATTCTCTGCGGTAGCCAGAGCATCAAGAAATTG
Organism: Dicrocoelium dendriticum; assembly: GCA_944474145.2. NCBI lineage: Eukaryota > Metazoa > Platyhelminthes > Trematoda > Plagiorchiida > Dicrocoeliidae > Dicrocoelium > Dicrocoelium dendriticum. The sequence goes on from OX104063.1 coordinate 269,485,280, forward strand.
TTTGAAGTAAAATTCATAGTATTGCGTGGGCAGGATACTGTCAGGTTGCCCAGGCCTAGACAGGAGAACGATTAGGGTTCACAACCAAAGCCTTTGGTTCAAAAACCTGACCGCAACGCAGCGAGTTTGGCGGTGGACTACAAGGAGTCGGTTTTAAGGAATAAGGTGACACCCTCATTCCAACCCCCAACCTGGAGGACCAGGAGGCTGAGTTTGTCTGGCCTCTAACTATTGACCAATCTGTTATGAGTGACTCTGAAGGTGCAAAAGCACCACCCAGTATAGCTCAATGTATCGCTGAGGCACACAAACCATCGCACCACACAAACCATCGCACCACGTAACACTACGTAACATACAAGTTATTCGTTTCGTTTTTTCGTACTTGTTATTTGCACTAACGGCTCGATTCTAGCCTTGCCAGCTTTTGCTTTATATGTGATTGTAATGGCAGGATGGCCAATCATTGAATGCAAATGCTCACTAAACGGTCTCATTGTTCTAAGTTATTTTGTTTTGATCTGCCTATCAGAATAATCTTCTATACACTGGCCTCGTTGTCTTCATTAAGTGTGGTTATCTTCGTTAATTTTATCGCATTTGTAGCATTTATGAAATACTTCTTTGCATTTTGTACTTGCCGCGGATTAGTTGCTAATCAGCTTACTTCATATGCTGATTTAGCGAAGAAATCTGTTTGCATATCCGTATGTTTTAAAAGATATATATTAATTGTTATGTCACTTCAAGTTATCCGCTGTTATTTGATATCTCCGGTGTGGCCGCTTTTGGTGCGCATGTTGACAAGGTGCCTAGCTTTCTTTTACCCAATGTCTCGTCCATATTGGCTCTAGAAGACACTTGGTCATTGCTGGTGGGGACGGGGTGCACCGTCCTTGTGGCCGTGTTAGGCACGAATATTGGTTCGTTGCACTCCGTGTGGAGTGGACTACGGTCCAGCCAACGCCTTGTGTGCTTTTGATTACCCAAATACAGTGTGCTTGGTTTTGCATGGGAATAACTGTGGGGCGGCTCGATTGATGAAACGGGTCTAAAATCCACACGCCTCCCGGTTTTATTCCTTCGATTTTTCACTGGGTATGGGGTGTGTGATTGAAGATATGGGCCGTGCAACGCAAGCCACTCATAGTCCCTCTGTAGTCGCAGTCGTCTTGTGGCTGGACACAGCGACAGGCAAATTTGAACCCGGATGCTGCCTAACAGATATAATGTATATAAACACACCCAAGTGTACAATTGACACAGTGCCAACACGAATAGTAAATGGGTAAATGAACGAAGGGAGGGAAAATGAATATTAAAAAGCCTTCTTAGAAATAAAAAATCTCAACCAATTCCGCGATTGCGCGCCTCTTCTTGTTATATCCGAGTGTGTTTCCAGCCATGAGTGTTCGTGCTCCTTTGCGCCTACAACTAGGTAGTCGTGAGCGCTCGACCACTGATACATTTGAGGTAAGCTCGTTTCTGCTTCTGGCACAAGTCATATGTTTTCCAACTTAATTTATTTTCCAGCCGAATTCTGCGCCATAAGAGAGCACGGAGAGGTAAACCCTCAGTAGGTGGGCAAAGCAAACATCTGAGCCATGGAAGCTTATGCAGTAATACTATGAGGCTTATATCCTCATAAAGTGTACCTGATCCAAAAATCATAAATAAGGGTCCACATTTCTAATAGGATGTTGCCAGTGTATGCCGGTATTGCTCCGAAGACAGCACTGATCAAAGACAGATGACCTCTGAACGTCTGTTGCATGAACAGGCCGTTTCACAACCGTAGAGCAGAACGCTGTCAGCGTGGATTTATAAACTCTGCCCTTTACGGTCAAGCTCAAGCCGCGTCGACGCCAGAGATGGCGGAGTTAATCAAAAGAAACCCCAGCTTTATTGACGAGCAAAGAGACCTCATCCGTCAAGCGGTTGACACTGACGCAGATTCCGAGTAAACAAACTTATTCACCACTACCACAGAATGACCTGAGATGGCAAGGAAAGACAGACTCCTATTCAGCCCCGTAAGAAAATCTTACATTTCGAAGGAGCGAACGTCATTACAAATTGGTAGGCAGACACCCTAACCTGCACAACACATGTAGGCGGATTATGAATGATCGTACATAACGGTTATGTCGTCTGCGTGCTCCAACTTATGATCTCAGTTCTCCGGAAGCATCGTGAGGCCGTTGGTTTTAAACTTATCCAGAGCGCTCTCCAGTATTCCATCTACAGCGGAAACTCACAGGTTGACTGATGCATATTAGCCCTAACTTACGCCACTGGTGATTCCAAAATGGAAGAGGTGAATGTCCGCCAGTCTCACGCACTCGGCCTGAGGTTCGAGAGTAGATGGTTCCGAGGATGTACAAGTACATCGCAGACCATTCCTCTATCCAAAGACAGCTCCAGATAGTAGCATGATCACCTGAGGCAGAAGCAGCTCGTAAGCTGTTAAAACAGATATCATTGACTGATCGAACTTTTGACGACGCTCAAGTCTTTGGCAGAGAGCAAGGACATGATGGATACAACTACGGCCAGAGCGAAGTTTGGCTCTTCGCGCATGTTCTGTTTGATTACTGGGTTGGACTAAATGAAAGTCTGATGGAGCTCACTTTGGACTCCACGTATATAAGAGCATTCCTTTTGTGGTTAACACGGTCTATCCAGGTATGACTTTTGTGGTCGGGAACGATATCCACTAGGCTTTAATCAGATGGGATGACTTTAGTAACCCGAATCTCTTGGAGAAGGGAAGTTGTCTCCTGAACAATTGATGGACCTCCATCTCGCGAGCAGCAGAACTGAGTTCGTATTGGGCAGTTGCTTTGTAACGGTTTAATGGGCAAAGCGCGAAAACAACCTTAGCTTCAGATGGTAGCAAAGCGTCTACACACCAAGCAGCTATCTGTATTCATGAATGGGAAATCATTGGCACCGCTGCCCAGTTAAACTGCTGCTCCAAATCCTCGAACCTACAATTTTGTCGGCACTTTTGACAGTGGATTAGCTCGCCAGTCATTTCGCACAGATAATCGCTTACAGTCGACCTTCTACTGCCATTGGATGGCAGCAAGTGGAAAAGTCTTCGGAAAATCTCCGATGTGGTCTCAAGATCCTTCCAAAGGGGCTGTTTGCTTTCAGGGTTAGTGGATCTGCGTGGTGAATGGTACACAAAGCTAGCTGTAATCGCCTGACTAGTTAGAGAGGTTGGAGAGATAATGGAAAGACTCAGTGGTCAACAATACTACTGGCACAAACATTGACCAGAGTCGCAGTGTTGTGTTTAGCGCTGCAGATCTCTGCTAAGTGCGTTTCTGTGTCAGAACACTATGCGCCTTGAGATTTGAAGCTAACGCTTCCTGAAACATGCTTAGAACGCTTTGGGTAGGAAGCCCATTCACGTCAAGTCTTATCCGGCGACGCCGATGGGCGACTAAAGAGTAAATTGACCTTGGCACACAAACGAGCGTGTGAAGCAAATTAAAGCAAGTACTTCAGCTTGACTTTCAATCCAGTATGCAGGCCCGCCGGCGATAACTGACAGCGAGGTGATCAATCTGCCTACATGACAACCCAGGTAAGACGCCTCCATGATGCGCGTTGCCGCAATACACACCGAAGGCTAGTACTCAATAGAAAGGGACCGTCGTCGATGCAGAACAGTGCTAGACGTTCACTAGTCTTTTGTGCGAATGAGATTGCTACTTCAACCATTCAGTTCACGTTTTTCAACATTAAATCTGCCGACCTGCGCGTTTAAGTCCATTGTGTGTACCGCAATGTTTGTACGGTGATTTTCTTGGAGCAGGTAGGATAGTTTACTGTTGAACTGGTTTTTAACTGACTTCGGGCTACATTTTGTATGAGCGTGCGCTACTATAGCGAACAAGCAACATCTTACCTTCGCGATTGTTAAGCCGCAAAGAGGTCTCAAATCGAATCCTGCAAAGTCTACTGTTGACAGGGATCCAGCCTAGCGTCGCCGCCCCAACACGTGTGCCCAAAGCAATCCACACGCCGGCTTCGGATGTTGCGTCTCCAGATTGGTGTAAGTTAGATACGTCAGCGGAACGCGCATATGGTGAAACCAGTTGCAGCGTCGGGCTAGGGTACTGCAATTAGGCGCAAGAAGCTCATTCATTTTATATCCCTGAAAGAAAAGTAGGCATTTGGCTTGAAGCAAACAATTATTTTTGCTTTATTCATTATTAGGCAAAATACAAAAATTGACGCTGGGTATAGTGTAGACCAGTACGAGGTACATAAACCTGCCATTAATTCGACAAAACTGAACTGCTATCATGATGTGCTGCAGGTAGTCAAATTACTGCATGAAAGCAATGTCACTCAGTATGATCAGATCCGTCGTGTTTGGTCGCTGGCCAAAGTTATTGCTCTGCATTGATGAGCTTCCTTTGAATGCTTAGATTCCGATTTGTCACCCTGATGTAAGCCTTTTTAGCGGTATCAAACAGCTCTGCCCCTGACGAGTTATTTAGTTGCGGCGGTACTGTTCACTTGTGTACTTAATGCGGCGCGCTAATCCGGTGGGTTATTACTGCGCTTAAATCATCTCTGTCCCGCTGAATGACGAGCGAATTCTGCATGTTTCATGGTCCGTGTTTGCTAGTGCCTGCTCGTGAGGCTAATGTAAGTGTCGCAACAAGAGCGGGTGTTCGGGAAGATAACCATGGATAAGGGTTGATCAGACATTTTATGTTTGAATCTGGGAACATTAACCGTGTTTATCCTAATGACAGCGGTAAGATGCAGTAAGTTAAAAGTCGTTTCGAAAAGCTAATGATGAAATGTAGCTTAATAACAGCGCCTAGCGAAAAGGGATTGTGTCAGTGAAAATTTGCTGTTCAAACATGTGAACAGTTTGCGGTTAGTGAACTTGACACTCGGCTTATCGCAGCAGACGGTCGGGCATGTTGTGGCAGAAAACTTCCGACGGTTACCATATGTTCCTGCGTTCTTTAGCGTCATCAACGCTTGGCATATAATTGTCGTTATTCTAGAGCATCAAAATGTATCCCATAACCTTTTGTTCAGTGACTGTACTGAGAAAGTTATTGTCAATTTACAGCCATAGTATTCAGGGAGTTGGTTGCATTCACTCAAAGCATTTGTAGGTAGCCGCTAAAAGGCTGGTCCGACTACTCTCAGTAATCTTTAAAGTGACTGGATGAAGAAGGGCTTTTACCTAGTAGAATCATGCTACATCGCCGGTTTTAAACACGATGACCCGCACTATCAAAGAATTGCCCATAGACCTTATTCTCAGTGATATTATGAGTGACAGGAGCAACTATTGCAAAGGCAGCTTAGCTACTCATCTGGCATAACATCTTGTGATCATATTAAGGCGTCTTCCATCTACCTCAACCATCAAGCTGCTGAATACATCTGGTTCTCAGACCAAGATAGCTGATGATGACGCCGTAATCGATGCCAAGTAGCTGGAGATTCCGGAAGCCTTCAACTGTTTAGGTCATCGAATACGTCCTCCTAATCTCTATACCGATTGAACTAAGAACCAACCTGTTGGATGGATTTGGAATCCATTCTTCAGCAGCGGTTGCTGGTGTTGATATGACAAAAACCCTCCTATCCAGTTGAGGCATAATATTTTGTTTCACAAGACCCGGTGCTTATTCCAGTCGTAATTAGCGAGCTTACACATGTTGTCTCCTTGAATGTTTAAATTTTCGCGATTAGACCCAAGATATTGTTATCGATCGATTGTCAGCAAGGCCATAAAATACTGCGACTGTAATTGGACGGTGCCTCGTAAAGGTCAACCATTATCGTGCTCGGTTGTAATGCGGATAAATGCAAAACGGTGGAGATACGTCGTAAACCAATTGTCACATATATGATCGGAGACATTATGGTTTCAGATGTTTCATTAAAGCATGATCTTGGAACATCGCCAGTAGATAAATTAGGTTACCCAAAGATATTCTCCGCATTTGTAACAAAAGATTATTTGCGGAAGGCATATTAGTGGTATGATCTCCTAATTCATAACCAAACAATCATTAACAAGATGCTAATTTGTACTTTATTATAGGAGCATTGCAATCGTTGCAGAAGAGCGATCTGGTTGCAATCAAGATCTCTCGATGAAGGACCACAACTAAGTTGGGAAGGTAAGAAGACAAAAGCAGTCAGCTGTATGCGCTTTTTAGTACCCATAAACTTGGCCCATCCAACTCCTTAAACCTTGTCACATCGCCTTCCTGAGAAGGAACCATCTGAAGATCGCTGTTAAAAAGAGTCGATGGAATTCTTACCAAAATTGTTCTTGCAACCAAACCAGTTGACCATGGAGCGCTTTTTGACTTTAACCATTTCACCGTGCACGCTATCCATATTGCAAGAATAAGTGGACGATTGACCACAGTGACTAATTACGCGACGTATCCGCGGATGACAATGCATTCTGTTCAGCAAACCCATGTAAATGGTGCAGGTAGATGCAGCGTTTTGTTAACTTGAATCTTCCTTTGACTCCATAGAATCGTGATCCATATTTTCGGTAGTCTGTGTTTCAGTAACATCATCCAGCCGCAATGGTGATGTTTTAGACTTTATGTCCATATTAGATTAATGTTGCTTCCAGTAACTTTGTGCTCTGTGTAAAAAGGGTTTGCACTTTTGAACACAGACAGGCAATCAAAATAAGTAAGCAGTAATTTATCAAAGTCATTGGTGTATATGACTCACGTTAGTTAGCCATCCAACTTGGCGCTTGACAATATCCGCAGTTTGGGTGGCACTAGTTCTCGAATTCTAAACCTCGTGCAGTGTGAGCGATGTTATAAATCTAAAGATGACTGGACCCCCACTTCTTACACTTTTCTACTAAACTGAGCATTTGCTTATTTTTAGCATTTGCTGCATACCCAGACGTTAATCTATATTCTTTGCAGCGAAGCACCATTCATGACCATCGTCTTGGTCGTCGTGCCTTGCAATTATAGGCTACTTGCCATGTGCGTCCGGAACACATATTATTGCGCATATGAAACCAATATTGTTTTGGATTACCAATCGATTATTGAGAACAGTATATATTAGCCTTTATTCGGTCACACAAAATCCACTAAAAGCAAGCGTAAAATGGGGAAAACAAAATGCGTTTAACCAAGATGAGCTGATGGCTGATTGTGCAAGCCAATTATACAGGGAGATTTAGTAATCTTGTTTAGGGCTAGGAGCGGATGCGCTCAGGTGTGGACGTACCCCGTTAAGCTGAATTGCTAACTCTCCCATGGCACTTGCCATGTGCTCCAGGCAGTATGATTCCATTTAGCAGCGAAAGCAGCCTAATAAACGCTGACAGGTTTGCTGAAAGCCAGTCTTGATATGCTAACAGCTTTTGTGGCGACACCAATACGCCGCCCATGGACCGGTCTTCATCTATGGCCAGGCTGTTCTTCTCAATTGCTAGCACAGCGACCCACGAAACATTTCACAATGAACACTTTTGCTGACTTTTTCACCTGCTTGAAGACCAAGTTCTGATAGATTGCAATATAACACCTTCAGTGCGGCTGTGACGTCTGGCTGACATCCAGTTCTCACAGCCGAACGGCCCACGCTTCGTTGGTCTTGCAATGCAGTCGATTCATGGCGCATGCATTGCGGCTGTGGTGTCTGGCTAACGTCCATTTCTCATAGCCAAACGGCTTGCGTTCCCTTGTTCTTGCACTGCAATCCACGCATGACAGGACGATGGCAGCTGCTGTGCTTGTTAGTCTTCATTTCTCACAGCCGAATGGTCCGGTGAGCCCTACGATCGTAGACACACACTTCGCGGCTTTGTGCTTTATCTCACCTCTGTCGGCAAAGCAATTTGCGCCATTGGACAGTTGGCAATTCAGTGTACTTGGGTACGTCAGCACCCGAGTGCAGCCGCTTCTGGCTACGGACATGATTAATAAAACAACTTAGATATGAGTTCGATTCATGGAAGAGCACCTAGAGAAAGGCACACCTGATGGGCTCCGATAGCGTGAAATAATTGTGTGGTCGTTTTCCAGATTTGCGATCGACCTTTGTGACTTTTAATCTAGTTACCATGATCCAAATTATTTCAATTTCGGTAAGCAAAGCCAAACATCACAAGTTGACGAACCTTTGTGGTTGCTTCAATACTCGACTTAAAAATTACGAGAAAAGGGTATACTGTGGTCCGTGTGAACTTGATGTTACTTGAAGTATCGAAAGTTACACATATGTCGTTTACTTTAAACATTTTGGTTGCAGCCAGTCATCAAGCGCGATTTCGGGACCAATATCCGTTATAATTGTATTCACTTCCGTTTATCTCATAAAGCAAGCGGAGCGAACAGTGTTTGACCACGGTTTTTCTAAAAATGAATTTTCGATTTTACTATAGCTGTGTTGGGATATGGTTGAAATGGCAAGATGACCTTCTTATAAAAATATCAAGCAGTTTATAATCTGTTGCATTTAGTCCATTGGAAATTATTGTTGTTAAACTCAGCAGAAAGAAATTGCTAAATAGAATAGCAAGAAACATCAACAAGGTACAACACACGTGAAACAAACTGCATTTTAAAATACATTTATCATTGTACAGATACCTGTCTTTCAAGGGCCGACGAGGCTGAAAGCAAGAAAAATTGATGAAATAGCATAATAACAAGGTTGATATGCACATACCAGCTGATGCATTATACGTCCTTACTGTTAGCGGCATTTTGATAGTGATAATCATCCTCATATTATGTCGTGATTTGGCCAGTGATAATATGTTTGTTTGCTGCGATCATCAGAGTGTATAATTCCAAACAGCTTTGTCAACTTAATTGCTTTTCCTCATAACACGAAGTTCCAAGCTCTGATTCATCAAATATGTTGCTTTAACCGAACAATCTATACTGATACTAGTTGTGTCGCCAATGACGCCTTCATCCCACGGCCGCAAGAAGAAGTCCAAAGAGGAGTCAGAAAGATACTTCTAAACATGAAATGATATTTGCTTATATACTTCTGAAGGCAAAATGAACCAATGGCAATAAATTACACTTGAACCAACAAGAGATGTAAGACGTCAAACGCAACGGCAAATAAGCAGCCGTGTGATCAAGAGCAAAACACATATATCCTTTCAAATAGTGTCATAAGACCCCAAGCGTAAAGCAAACATCCATTTATAGTGAAGGGCACTGGCTCAACGGATTGACGAAATGTGGCGTTTAGACAAACGTCATTAACCAAGGAGAATAAGAAATGCAGATCAACAAAATAAAGAATACTACGACAAATAAATAGTACTTTAACATAACCAAGTAGAAAAGTGATGCGGAAACATCAACGTACTGTGTTATTGCAAATAAAAATGCTGAAGATGGCACGGAGATGAGTGTCCGTTAACTATGACGTGTGTGTACCAATCGAGCTAACAAGGTGGAGCGCATTTTTATTCGTCGCAGTCAGCTGACAAATCAGATAAGTCCACTACCTATCCGGAAAAGCACCAGACTGCCGTTTCGCCTTATTAGGGCTCGTCAGTGGTGCGCATCCTTCGGTCCTCTACGGAGGATCGAACCGATGACTGCTAGTGGCTTGCGCTAACTAGCCCGCTGCTTATGCAACTGAGCCATGGAGGACGGTAGCCGACCATCAGGAATTGTTAACTAACTGCAATATTGCCCGACCCATCCTCACTGTCCTGCAGGCACCTGCCATGCAGATTACAGCGGTTGGCCTTCCGGCGTCAGGACTTCCCGTTTACGGCAGCTATGGATCAACGTAGCTCGTATGGAATCCGTAAGGGCGAATTTATACCAATTATGAGTAGAAGGAATTTAGTAAGTAGTTAGCAATAGCCACTAGCAGTCATGGGTTCGATCCTCCGTAGTAGACCGAAAGATGCGCACCACTGACGAGCCCCAATAGGGCGAAGCGGCCATCTGGAGCTTTTCCGGATAGGTAGTTGGCTTATCTGAATTGTCAACTGACCGCGACGAATAAAAATAGTCACTAAAATCTTTCCACTCATAAGTAACGGTGGAGCGTTTAAGCAACAGATAAAAATTAGAAACTATATAGAATATAGACTGCTTATTAAGCTCTTTTGCAAAATGTATCTCAAATAGCTATACGACGATTACTGCACATTGACGTTCTGTTAGGATTAAGATCGCCTTAACAATCTTCTGAGTCAAGTCTGAACTAACATGAACAAGGTATTTGACTGCTTTGAAATGCACTCCGAAATTGCCGGCACTGACTGGCGCATGTTTCATAGTGTTATTCAGTGCAGAAATTCCAGAATGCAGAATGTTGATTAGCTACAAAATTGGAAGTGTCAGTCACTCGGAGCCGCAGAAACTTCGCTTGCAGAGCTTTTCCTCTGAATATCGATACTCAAATAACACATTGCACGTATCGTTGAATATACAAATTAATGAATTCAGCTGTTGACAGTTATTGATGGGGCTACATAATGATAGAAGATGGGAAAGCGGCTTTTGTCCTGTGCCCTTCAGATATGCACACTATGCAGAATACTGAGGTTTAGTAATTGATATGGTTTGGTACCGGTGTTTCTGTAGCCTACATAGCAATAACAATTGTTGTAGTCCCTGTAAGGGAATTCTTAGCAGTAGATATTTGTGTTAGTCATAATTGACATACTCGGTATTGAGGATGAGAAAACGAGAGTAGAGTTGACACTGGTAAATTATTGTTGAGCTCCAACTAACTAGATTTTTCAAAAGCTAATGAATTACACACGCATCCCTGACTGTTTGGATAGATCCATGTAACGTTCGCTCGACTTAAAGGATTCGTACATGAAGTAAAATCATATGGTTGAAAGTCATATTCGCTTATCAAGGCCAAGGCACTTCTCAGCGTGAAGACGCCGCTGGGGAGCGAGATGCTTGCTTCGTGCAGTTGCTATTCTCCGCTCATTACCAGCAAAAATACCTAATTGTCTGTGGAACCATACATTCATCAGTTGCTAAGTAAATGACGGAGGTTCAACCCATACATGAAAAATGGTCTAAAGCTGACAAATAACTGTGTGTTAAATCCACAGCCAGATTCAAACGACTTATGGTGACAGTTTCTTCCAAGTGACGGAAAAGGGGATTCACTTGACACAACGCAGTTGTAAACGCTAATCCCAGGTCTGCTCAGAGACACGTGACGAGTGTGCGTTTACCTAACCAGGACGGTGGCGATCTTCTTGTGTACGGTGTTTGAGGACATGTATGCTGCTCAATTTCACAAAAAGCTCATCGTAGCGCGTGTTACGTTTTTCCAGGGGTTAGAGACATATCAATTATACTCATTAAAGTGTCTCCGCAGTCGCAAACGGTGATAAATCTAATTTTAGCTTACCACTTTCGGTTGAGGCTCATTCGTTGCAGCTACCAGCAAATCGAAGTTTGATTTAACCAACATAATTTAGACAACATGATAAATTCGTTTAGTTCCACAGGATAATTAATTCACCCTTAAAGTTCTACTCGATATTGCTCTTTTTGTAAGTCGCGTACACCAAACCCCTCAGGTCTTGCTGTTGACTGTATTTCCATGAAAAACTACCGGGTTTTCCTTATGTTAATAGGAAGATATTAATTAACTAGATTATCGACCGGACAATCAGTCAAGCAAATTAATCTGGAACCCATAAATACTGTTTTCACAAAGGCCTACTTTTACTGCGCAATACAAGTAGTTCCCGGACCATGCTGCTTTTATATAAACCGACCTCGTACTTAGTCCACAATCCGTTCAGTCTGTATAAATATGTCAAGATAGCACTTAGATATCATCGTCACGAATACACATTTGTTGAGAGTGAGAAACACCTCAGATTATGCGTCACGTTGGAAAAGGTAAGATACAAAAGTTACACCACTGAAAAATTCAAGTGGTAATATACTATTAAAAATGTCCTTTTATGTTATTCGCATGAAATCATAATTGAATGGGATGGACAAAGCAACCTACAACACAGACGCAGTTTGGGCCGGCCCTACGCCATATCAGCAAGTGTATCCAACCGAAAGTGTGCATCGTTCTTAGAACCCCAGCCATTCGGTCGGAATGTAGCAAACGAGGCCAAATTCGCAGTGGGGGTCGTTTTTTTTCCCTCATCTTCTTACAACCGCAATCACGGCGCGCAAACAATGCAGCTCGTGGAAATCCGTGGTCTGGAATACATCACATGATCCAGCCATCGGATCCCGTTGTGTGTTAGAATGGTTCTGGACAGTTCACTAGCTTTTCTTGTACCAAGTATGAGATGCCGAACAAGCTCACTGCTTGCACGGTGTTCTCACCAGACATAAGCTAAGCTTTGAAAGCAGCGATGGTCGAACTTGACTAGGCTCTTTATGTCTGTCGACCAGATGCGCCAGATTTCACAATGGTATAAGGGGTTGAACAGACGGCTGCGTTTTAAACTCTACTCTTAGCGCAAGATTGATGTCGTGTCTGCACCACAAGTAGCAAAATCAGCCCGTGCTTTTTCTATACTGTTTGTTAACTCATCTTCAAGCCCGCAGGCGCCAATATTAGTGCCCAGCGATTTGAAGCAATGAAAGATTGTTAACTTATCACCAGCAGGGGGTGGGTCCCTGCCAACATTCGCAAAGTACTTTGCCTTTTGATGGGGCAAAGCGTAGACCAGAAGCGATTGACAGCATAGCGCAAAACGATTAACAATGCACTATTATCCGTGTCGTCAAACGCTTGGTCGTACATCCGATGCACTAAGCCCCACAGGTGCAAGTATCCTGTTATAGAATGTATGACCTGTCTTTATGTCGTAGCAGGAAAGAGAACCTACTGAGCCGCAAATCGGTAAGTTCTTGCTCAGTGCACTCTATTTATCACTCTCAACAGGCTGTTCCTTTTATTGGGAATTCTCGGCAGAACGACTTCCGTCTTCCCTTGGGTCGGAATTTACAAATCCAACTTGGCCCTCTGGTTGTTATTACTACTTATGTTCAAGTACTTCTACAACGGAATAGTTGCTCAATTTGAGTTCAAGTGAAAAAAGATTAATAGCAAAGTACGGGGAGTTTCGGCTCTTCAGTAGCTTCCTGAACCTGTTTATGACGTGATTTGCAAGATTTTTGAAATTAAAGCTAACATTCTGTACACGCCGACGTACCAACTAATGCCCAGATTGATCTGTCGCTACGCGGGAACTGTCACACACACCATGAAGAAATAAACATTTATTTATTTATTTCTGTCTTATAATAATATTTCAGCTTGGAATAACTTAAAATACGAGAAGATGCAGTAAATACAATTGTTTAGAAGAGGAAAAGTTTTGCGAAATCTTAGTACAAATGCTCGAGCGAATTTAAAAATAGAGCGAAATCGGAAAAGCACAATTTACTTTGAAAAATCGAACGATATTTTACTGTCACTCGAAGGCAAATATCTGATGCTCAGACCTCAGAACCATTAGTTCCCGGCCAACTAGCTCTAAAAGCGAATTTCATCGCACGATAACTTGGATTGTGTTAGTATGTGGCGTGTTCCGTCAATTTAGGTTATAACCGGTGGCGAAAAGTCTGGGGTATCCAACATTGCGCACGGAAATAGTACGACCAATCAACATATTAACCTTCTTTAACAGTCGCAGAAAGAGCGCTAGAAACTAAATCCAATATTTGTGCGTGAATGACTTGATAGGGAGGCTATGTTATGTTTCCATGTCCTTGGAACCAAACCTCTAGCTGAGATTTTGTTAACTCCGTGAAGTTAGACTGCAGTGAGATTTTAGGGTGCAGAGCTGATTTCCAGGGACATGTACATTTTAATTGAGTGACAATGCTACCGCAAAGCGGTAACAAAAATTCTTCGCACACTTCGCGATACCTCACTGCTTTAGAATTGCAGAGCATATTTGTACATTTCCTCTTTGCTGTTGTGCATATATGTTTGTCACCTTACGCTCTCTGTCAGACGGACGATTAAGTTTGCATCAACTAGGGATGCTTAAAGCTTACATAGAGCAAATTTAAATTGTTTTATTTCCAAATCGTTGTGCCTTGGAAAAGTTGCCACTTATCCACAAAATTCCTAGATACATAAGGTCATCTTAACTTCTCTGAGTCGTTGAACTAAAGGATAAATAAGCATATTGAGTAGCCTTGCGCTTTTGTCGATAGTTGACAGAGGCCATTTATTAAAATGTATATGGGGTTCCGGTGAAATAAACTAGGAAAAGTAAAAACGCGTCTCTGACGCAATTCTGGTCAAGCGATTACAGATTGACCTTTGTTCTAAAATCTTCTTTCTCTATCCCTGTAGAATAACTGTGACGAGTTTATGGGTATTAAAAATGAATTAACCCATCCTGTTTAACAACGCTGACAAATCTGATTTCGTAGCATTAAAGCATCCCGAAATACAAATCAAGCATTATGATGCTTAGGTTCACAAATTTTCACGACTGCTTGCAACGATGTTTAACTTCACGATGTGAGAAATATAATATTTATCTACAAGAGACCAAGAGCTCAGATTCCTTAGTGCATAATCGCAAAACTTATTATGCCAAATTATATACCAAGCAAAGGTTATGCTTCATTAAACAGAGCTATTTAAGTAATCTCACATTGTTTAACGATTACTCTTTAAAAAAATCAGCTTTGGTCAACTGATGCCACGATTAGGTTGCGCACAATTGCATGGTGCTTTCCCTTGTCAACTGGACCTACCAGGTGGCGATATATTCTTAGTATTGAGAAACTACTTACACTTCAACCAGGTCACTTTTAGTTTGGGAACATGTGTAAGATTTACATCACAGGACTCCGTTTTAACACTGTCGAGCTAACTAGACTTCTGTATGCTCATGCCAACCTAAAACCATAGAATAATATAATTTATAAGTTCCGTGTACCAGCAAACGATGTTTCAGAAAGGGGTTTTATTATTTTGTACACACGTCATGCCATGTGTTCATTCAACAGCGTTACATCCGTCCAAAGTGCTTGGGAGCTAAAAGTGACATTATCGAATTGGGTTACGAAATTTACCAAACTTTTCTAATGCATAAACTCTGTAGTGGTCAGATTCAGTATTCGATCAATTTTGCTCCTGACAGTGAGCAAACACGGAGCGAAAACTAGTTTTGTGGGGCTGTATTCTCCGTTCACATTCCTTCCTGAGCAAAATCGATATCACTTCGTCTCGTATCACCAGTGATCAGTAAAACACATGACATCCTGTCCGGATAAACAAGATTCCATGTTCCGCTCTCTATGAAAATGACAGCTATTTAAGCAAAATAGCAATCGCTGGTAGACGAACATCCACTGGGCGAAATTATGTATATTTGGTTTGTATCTTTCCATCTGCTTACACCTTTCGGTCAGTCATACGCAATTGGTGAGTGTGCATCACATAGACCAGTGAGAATATATTTCGCTGTTTTATTTATTAACATGCTATGGACGGTTTGTGCATGTTCAAAGTAAAGTCAAAATAGCGCTGTACGCCTAACTACATTATCCATTATTACTTTCATATGCTTTATTTGCAGTGAAATTGACTGTCCAGTTGTCGGCTCTTGCATTGAAAAGAGAGAACGAAAACGTAACACTGCTGCTCTCGAAAGATTCTTGTCTCCTAGTAAGTTTCATGGCTTTGAAAATTACATCCGGATCAGAAGCACCGTTTGGCATAGTATTCAGCGAATTCAAGGCTAGAAGTTGCAATCGTTAACTACTGGCGATCAGATAGGAATTATTAAAGTTAAGAGAGATAAAGCAGTAGATAAGCAAGCTAGCTTTTCAATCTATTCCGTCGTCACTGTGCGATAGTATACCACACAGCGGCAGGCAAGTGCATTTTACGGCAGTAGTCTGTCATTATTCCACTCAACTTTAAAACCAATAGTCATCGTATTTGACCAAATTCTCGCCTTAAAATATCAAACCACTCGTTAATTGGTACTGTAAACTTTCGGTGGTTCTCAGATCACAGGTACTTGTTTAAAGTGCAGACGACAGGTTTTATATAACTAAGTGTTTGCCGACTAGTATTTAAATTTTATTACATTGCTTGAATTTAATGTGTGGTCTTCATCAAAATCATCGGTTTCCTTTAGTTGAAAACACGGGCTTGGCACCACTGGATATCTGGACATTTTATGGACTGCAATTCTTCACCCGTCAGAGCGCAGGAGGTTGCTCCGTGGTATCCCCTACAAGTTACAATGAACGAGACGAAATTCCCCGTTGAATACCACAACTTGACGACATTTGCAAAGGAATGACAAACCAACCGTTTACTCAATGCTAAAGAAAATAATTGCTATACTACAGTCATCCTAGAAAGCGAGCGTCCTAGCATTGGTGAGATGTACTTCATGTTAAGTGAATCTCAGCACTTCCACCTTCTATGTGTTCAGCCAAATATATGCACTTTGGCGGTATCTTAACTATGGCGTTGCTGACTGGAATAATTGACGCATAAATTGAGCCTAGCTTGGCCCATGCACACACTATAATTTTAAGCTAAAATGCAAGTTGAATTTGCTGTAAATAAGTTCGCGTTTCATCAATGTTCTGCAGCCACCGGGAAAAGCAACATCACTGATGGTAAGTCCGACGCATAAAAAGCGCTTTTAGTTTCAACCTGTTTTCGTTAGCATGAGCTATTGCAGTACATCTTCGACTTGAAGCATGCACGCATATATCAGCACCTTATTACCGCGTAACCGTGTTTCTCTCATCGAAACCTTCCAACTCAAATAATTATGAGTGATTTGTTATACCGGTAAAGCCGCAGGCGGGATTATTGCGCAACATCTTTATTTACTATTACATCATTATAGCATATATATATATTTATGTTTTAACGTTTCTTCATATATCCAGCGTCCCTCTAGTTAGTGCATGGTCTATTATAAGACAACAATGATAACAATGAAAACTTGTAGATTAATATTGATAGCTGCAACGAGGTCATGCTTCGCTGTCATTCATCCCCTTGTAGTATGATCATATCTGATATGTAAATTTTTTTAAATTTAATGCACAAATAACCAATCAATTCAGTAGCTATCCGAAAGGATATATATATATATAATGTTGAAAACGACTGCTGATTTCGTTCACTCGACTAATTTGATTGAAATGGTGAAATGACATTCACCAAGCCCAGCCAACAAGCAACAACTTGCCGGTCAACAACATGTTTCAAATATATCTGATTATACTCATTCGAAATTCCGTTGAAAAATTGCCAATAAAAATCACTTCTAGTGCATGTTTTCAAGCGATTTGGTGTGTCTCAAATTCATAATGTCACTTATATAACGTTCAGCAAACAGTAACAATATGTCGCAACTAAGACAATGGCATAAGTGAAGGAATGATAAACCTCACGGTAGGAAATTGTGAACTGTCCGATACACTTCTGATCAGTTGGCAGTAATTGATTAGGCACAATAAGGGAACTTTATTAAATGCTTTAATTTCAAATTTGTTAACTCCAGTATAGGGTCCATTTATTACAGTGACGATTGATTTTGATTAATTCCACAATTGTTGTAATTGACCTCTTACTTACTTAGTATATATACTAACTGGGCAGACAAGTACAAACGCTTGCAAAACCGTAAGTTCCCTGGAAATATAAGTGACTGTCGTTTGTAGATTTGCCTAATAACAGTAAGGCTTGCCCGTTATTGTCACGTAATAGCTAGTTTCAAGTCTTGTATAGCACAAGGATGAAACTCACGTTATATTCAGGGGCTGGCAGCATTCCGTAAATAGCATATGCGTGAAGGTAATTTTTACATGCTAACTGCACTGCTCATGTCGCTCTTATTTTAATTATACTCAGCTTTGAAAACAGAGCGAATTCGTCGATGGAAAGTCCTTCCTCATGGAATCTTACAGAATAGGCGATGATGTGAAGCAGGGAAGAAAACGGAACAGAATCATGAAATATAGACTGGTTGTACTGCAAAATATCTCAAGTTAATTTGGTCCGCTATTTTATTAAAACGAAATCAATCTAGCTAAAGCTGTAATGAAGGCAGAAAAAAGAAAACTTTGAGGTATATAAATGCGCGCAGAATGCACAAATGACTGAGTAAAACTGATCCAGTCTGTGGGAAAAGGCAGATGCAGGCACTAACTCAAACACAAGAGAACAACATTTAGATATTAGTAATAATAATAGCATGTATATTCGCGGGATATGATGTAATCGGTTTTCTGCATGTTCACGATTTTACAAATTTTTCGTAGAAAAATATCACGTTTTAACGTTCTTGAATGGATGAAGAATCTTTCATTGTTTTCTGACAGAGAAATCCGTTTACGAGCAGAACCCAGTTTTCTTTTACTTGAGAAAAGTATGAGGAACAATTGTGCCGTGATAAGTTAAAGACACTTGCTGAGGTTATTCTTATTTCACATAACATCTGCTTTAGACTAAACATTTCCTTGATATTTTGTAGTACAAAATTAAGGTTAAGAAGTTGATAGTAATTAAATTTATGTCCAGCAGCTGTACATATGAGCCGTGACAGAGAGAATGGGATATTTGTTTCTCGTTTGTGAGGCGAGGTTGATTGGCACTTGTATATTGGCTTATGCGTTTTGCTTTAACTGTACATAAGACGTAAAAGAGCTAAGAAAAGCAAATATAATATTGCAAACAGGGCTAACTCTAGACTTTCGGGTTTTTTGGAGCACTATAACTATGAAGCACTATAACTATGTTAAAAGCAAATTCGGTTAGCTTCACCTTGCTGCTGACATGTTAATATGTAGAAAACTAGGGAAGCATAGGCGAGTAAGAGAAGATCGGATGGTAAATATGAATGATGAGACATAAGTCTAGTTATCGTTTCCTTTTTAGTTCAAATTATTTGGTATGGATTTATTGTAGGTGTGGCTGTAAAAGCGGAACAGGCAGAGCGAAAAGATTATCTCAAACTCTGTTTGCAATTCTTCAACGTATAAATGTGCTTTGTCCGTGGCGTATACTTTTCAGAGCAAACAAGAAAATCAGGTCACTTAACGAAGTAGAAGTTCTGTCAACATTTCATATCTTTCAATTTAAGCAATTGGCTTATTCCCCTAGGTACGTGATATGCTTATAATATTATAATGCTTCAACCAAGAGCCCGCAATCAACCAGAGAAAATCACTAGGTTATCAAGTCCAAATGTTCCTTTTGAAAGTGCTGGGTGTGCAATGACGTCCACGATTCATACGTTCTCTTCACTCACATTAATACAAACTAATTATATAGTAAAAGATTGTTTGTTATGTTTGGTGACCAAACAATAAAATATACACTTTCAGGAAGCTGCCACGTTACGTCCTGTTTCACAATCATTTGGTTTGAATAAACAGACGAGGCCAATTCTGACCCATAACCATAGCCTTATGGCGCATGACGATGTAAGCCGTTTGATTGCTCTTGTTTGCTGTGAGTGTCAAATTGTGGGTTGCTTCCTGGCGTTTGTGCAGCAACCGTCGCGGAGCGGCTAATATTGATACTGTTCCCTGATCGGATATGTTGGACCAAATTATATTTCACTTGATGTATGTGCGTGATATACCAGAATTCACGAAGATTTCCGATTTAGACAAAAACGCACCATAAACCCCCTAGGTTTACACATCCTGATCAATGTTTATGTTGTCCAAACGGTTACAGCATGACCAGTTATCAAGTCTCTCACTGGATTGTAGATGGCTGTACTTAAACGCAGGACATTGAGCAAACCATCTGTCATATAGTAATAAATCCATCAGCTACTTAAAAGTTAATTAAGGTCCACCCAATTGATTTTCAGTAGCTTAATTTTGAGGAAATGAGAGTTTGTTTCTGAAATCTTTTGTTTGGGAGTACAAAACGATCTTCCAAACGTGATTATGTACTATAATTGTCCCAAAAATACTATCCTGTAATTAGTAAACTCTAGTCCCAGCCGGTGCGCGTAATTGAGCGCGGATATCAAAAAGCAAATGAAGACGGACATAGCGGGCTATATACGAGAAGCAACAAAAGTGGTAGACGGATGAAGCGAGAATGCAGCGGACATCCGCGCGGTAAGTTACAGAGCAGAGGAGCGCAGGCCAATATGACCGTACTGTACGGCAGATGGAAACAAGAAAGAATGATGTACAGTTTGTCAGGAATGAAACGGTACATAAAAGAGAGTATTTCACTATTTTGGCGTTACAGAGATAGCTCTGAAAGCCGGAAAAATTCAAGCATTCGATGCCGCAAATTATGGAGGAATCGAAGTTCCTTGGGCAGAGTTGCGTCGAAAAACATGGAGTGATCGTTTGTGTCAAATGGGAATTGGCCGGAAATCAGAGTCTGCTGTGCCGTTTGTGATTAATTATTTCTTGATTGGATGGCAGGGTAAACTTCGGCGAGCCCTTGGAGCGTGCTCGCATGAGTTCAAATAGTAGATTGCTCAAGCAAGATAGTTGACGGAATATAAACCTCCGCAGCTACCAAAGGGTGCGCTTGGGAGTGACTTCTCCTCCCTCCACCCCCGCTGCCAGTCAACGTTACCCGGGTATTTACCTAGACGGCCAAGTCACAGTTTCCATCAGGCCCCCGGGAACCCGGACTACTATCTTTTACCCACTAACATCCCAGACGGATTCGGGATGGTAGAGCAGTTTCAGGTAAGTGCAATCTCGTACAAACTGATTTCATATCAGCTGTCGATTAATGTCAAGTACAGCGTCAGCAGTAACAGTAGAATTACGGGTAGGGGTTCGGTCAGATGACTCGTTGGAAAATGTGCATGTAAGAGTCTATTAAATGCTAACCTGGCAAACCAGCTAGAAGAACGCGTATGAGCTCCTTCACGCTACCGCCTATGGCCAATGGAGAATTGTTATCCGTTTGGCAATCCCCAACTGCACGAGTTAACAATGTGAACCAGAGCTTCACAAAGGAGTTTGTTGTTGCGGAAAAATTTCCGCTTGCGGTTGTTGTTGAGATGAATCTGCTGCGCCGTTTGAAGCACGCTTTGGATTAGTCAAGTGCCAATTGATCACAAATAATTGTACAGTTATGTTGAAAAGTTGCGTAAGTGATAATTTAGAGGACTTTGCAATATTTGGAGACAACCAGGAAAGCAGAAATTACATACGCATTTGCTCGTTCACTCGACCTAGTCGCTGCTTAGCAGGATCTGAGGCAGTTCAAAGACGTGTTACGAAACCACTCAGACGCATTTGCATGGCAAAGTACCGACTTAAGCTGAACGAATCTCGTGAAGCATCAGATCGATACCGAGGATGCAATACCGGTTAAACTTTCCCCAAAACTAACCCAGTGTATTGGCAGGGCGCGTAGCATAAACTCATGGAGGATATATATTTATATTTTATATTTAACACCTGTCCAATAAGCATTTGGCAAAGTGCCACAACACATGAGTAACGACAGCAGAAAAGATGAAGAGTGAAAGGATCAGGAGAAGAGAAGCAAACTCTCATGTGCTGTGTGAGCAGGCAGGTTCCCGGTTTCCCACGCCGAGGAAGAGGTTTCACTTAAGGGAACCCACTTCTAGACTTAGGTCTTAAAGACTTGACACATAAGGCAGCGGGACGATTCACGAAGGCTGTTGACAGTCAAGTGGCTAATTCGCCTTCGTTAATTTCGGTAGAATTCCACAGAAAAACCATAGGCCAGCAGGGTTGTTCATCCACCATATGTTAGATACTCGCCTCCAGTTAGCGAAGTGAGTGGTCAGTGAACCTATAGCCGGTCACATTGGCTTTGACACAGCAGTGTACGAGCAGTTGCGGTATTTACGGGAGAACAAGGTGGCCAGCACAGAACACTTTACAATCTGAGACGCTGCTGCTAATTTTCCGAGACTGCGTGTTCATTTTACCCGCAAAGCAGACGAGACTTATTTGCCGTTGCCTGCAGATGGATGGCATTCCGCGATTAGCAGCCTAGGGACTCGCCAGATAGTGGACAGCTCCGCCGCAGGTTATGGATGAAATGCAGGGAAAGAAGGGATTACGGCCCTTTATTTCATGAGTGGCAGTTTTGTATATTCCTGTGAAAAAGAATAAAAACGAGATCGGTGTCTTCCGAATATGCGTACACAACAGACGTTTAATTAAATTCACCCGGAATAATGTGTTTTCTCTTCCTAGAATGGACGATTTGTTTGACGTGCTTGGAGGACCGGCTTAGTTCTGTAAGTTGGATCTGGCGTCGGGTTACTAGCAATGGGCTTGAGAAAAATACGGTAATATGTCTTTTATATTGTCATGAGGATTTTATGAATTCTAGGGCATATCTTTTGGCCTAGCAAAACACTTTCAGCTTTTAAAATTTCGATGCAGAATATTTTGCATGGTTTGATAATACAGAATAGCTCGCCTAGTTGGAAAATGTCATCGTTCGTAAGAAAACGAAACACAAACATTTGACCAAATTGGTTGATGTGTTGAAGCGCCCAACTGTGGTATGTCTGAAACTTAAACCATCGAAGTGTCAATCACTACAGGAAGAAGTAGTATGCCTTGGGCAATTCTCCTCCTGGTCAAGCATCCGAATCTAGCTTAACAAGACGGAACAAGCGAGGTCTTGGCCAACCCCGACCAACACTGAGCAGTTGCACCGTTTTCTTTGGTCTCGCACCAATTTACAGACGATATATACGGCACTTTTCAACTATTACAGTACCATCAAATGCATTGCTGTAAAAGGTTTTATGCCTTCGAATGGTCATCAGAAAGTAGGAAACCATTTATCCGGCTCCGGGAGTCTCTTTACGCGGCATCTTTACTAACGTAACCTGAATTATCACCTTCCGCTGGTGAATTTATTTTGGATACAGACGCGAGTAACCACGCGATTGGGGCTGAATGACCAAGAAAGCCCCACATAAGATCGAGAGTTCTATCCTACATTAGCAGAAGCGTCAGCCCGAGACAAAATAATTATCGTGCTACCAGAAAAGAAATGTTTGCCCTTGAGTTATGCACAAAGGAGAATGGACATTGTCTGTTCTGGATCCTGAAGTCCAAATCGCGCGCTGACAAGAGCTTTGCAAGTATACGACGTCGTATGTCTACACAGACCAGGTAAACAGCACCGGAATGCAGACGCATTATCACGCATTCTTCTTTGCAATCACGAGGATTGCCTTTCGTACAACATATAACACGTACTCATGGCTTAACATTAGCTTACAGAGTTTGGACGCTTTCAGATGGTCCAAGTAAATGACGCTGACATTAAACTAATGTACGCACGATGTCTTCGCGGCAGCGACCGTCCATCGACTAAACTGATGGAAGGAAAAACTTACGAAGCACGTAGTTTTTGGGCTATGGGGGACAGTCTTGTTAGTAAAGAAGGTGCAATGTCGTTCGACTATGTCCCTATCTCTACTAGTAGAATCGTAGTCCCACGGTCAATGGTTAAATGGATGATAAGCGATTTCATTTAGAGCTGTTACAGGCGGTGGTGGTCGTACCAGAGGACACAGGTACTCATCTTCTGCTAGTCGGGTGAGAACTGTGGATCCTATAAACACCCTGGATGCCCAACCTCGTCCCAATGCAACCTAGGAAGACAGGACACCTTAATACGATGTTTAGTGACAACGCCATAGGACCATTGCGCGTGACACAAAGTGGACACAGTTTCATCCTGGTCATGGTGGATTATGTCACTAAATGGTGCGAAGATGAGAAGAGTGAACAAGCTGGCACGCTTAAAGTAGCGACAGCGACTGTCAGTCATTAGAGTAAACAATGAGGAGCACCAGGACATCTACATTCATACAGAGGCTCTAGCTTTGCGATCGCGTTGATGCAAGAGATATGTCGAGTTGTTGGAATGGACAAGGCTAGGATTACCTGCATGTTCAGTTATCCTGTTGCATTGGCAGCAAATACGTCTAAACGCCACTAGATTCAATGTCAAACTAATAGTTTGGAACCGATTGGAGCATTGAAAATGCTTGGTCGCATTTGCTCTAATCTGATCGGCGGTGGTTTGTTCCGTTTAGTTTTGGTCATTTGTGAAATTAAACTCCGAAACCTCAGGTGAAGCATTTTAACGCGCTGCCCAGCGTTATTCCTCAATTTTGAAGGTGAGTGTAATCGGAATTGCAGTGGTAAGTTAACAAATTCATCGAACGGACGATTTGAACAAAATTAGACTGATCATATGTAAGCTGATCAAACACCGACAGTCGAGCGGTAACTCCCACGCGCATGGACGCGAACTGCTTGTAAGCCTGCACGGCCAACTGGTTCGATTGATGAAAGTGCTTACATTCCGCCAAGGACATGGAAACGAAGAAGAAGAAGGTAGAATCACTTAATGGAGCATAGTTCGCTTACAACTAATAAGTTGTCCTCTCTTTGTGCAGATTTGGATGGCAGCAACTTCTTCGTGCTACTTTTCGCAGGACCACCATGACAGGATATAAGGGGATTTACTCTCCGTCGCGCCCACTTATAGTTAAAGGATTTCGGTGCACCAAATTTGCTAAATCGTTGTAACCAGTCTTTCGTGTTTATAAGGCAGTTCACCTAAAGACATTACAGGTAGGGTGGCAATACATACTGCCCAAAACTTCAGAGAATCTGGTATATAATTTTCCCGTTTCAACTGGTTTTCTGTGCGCCAAAACACTTAGAATGAAATTTGACTAGGTTACCGAAACACTGGTTTATTATTCGTACATTTTACTAGGTTGAAATAAATCAACATACTACTGTCAATCTGCGCACGGTACAATGCGCATCCTTTGACTGATCGTAACAGACCATTGCAGTGATCCATATCTATTTTTGTTAGTAATCAAACACTTATGGTTGTCCATCTGTTCTCTGTGCAGTGAATTGGCTGCACTTTCAAGTTCGAACGTTTTAGCACCTTAGGTCTATCAGTTGAGGGAAACATTGGTTTAATTGGCTGGGCCCTTCGCTCTGTAGTCTTCCTGTTGTAAACAAACAGACTGCGTGGTAGGGGACACAAGATATTTTTAGTATCAAGTTTGTTCAGCACGCGACGAATGTGGATGATTGCCAGCCTTACAGATATCAGACTTCCTTATCAGTTGAGAACTAAAACGTTGCTGAGGTAGGTGATTGGGAAATTTTATGCAAGTTTCCGCGGGTTCGGTGTGGAATATACGAGGTGTAGGCAAAGGTGATCCACACCAGCCACATCGGAAAGATGGTTTGCAATAAACATCGCTGGTGAATCTTCAGCGCGTGAGTGCAGGCCCACGTGATTGTGATAGGATTTGCGACGTTAAACCTAATCCAAAATGTAATGATGCGGTACCAAATGTCTAGGTAGCGTTATCCCTGTATACCAGCTTGAAACGACCACGAGAATATAGGTGAGAAACTTCTTCAAAACCATTTTCAACCGATCCCACAACGATCAGCGTTAATTCGCAAATAAAGCTTGTGTGTTCAGGTACATGGCTGGCACCTGTAGTGCACAAGTATTCTTAAGCAAACTGACAACAACGCGTTAATTTGGGGGCCCAACGATTTCGTTTGGACCTAATCCTGATAGCCGAAATATGGTTGAATAATTAGTTTACGTAGTACGTCCACATTGCGCACCGACCGACCCAAAAAGGGAGGCGGTGTAATCGTTTACTATCGTTGCGACCTGCATGTCAGTCACATAATTAGCGCAGAGATCCTCACTGACAATCGGTTATAGGGCCGCCTACCTCCAAGACTAGGATGTGTGTGTTGGGTGGACATTGTTTATCACCCACCAATGTCGCGTTTATGATTGGGTTCGGTTCTAACCTCCACATTGACGAACTTCCTGCCCCGATCTAACAGCAACATTCTGCATGCCAAAGTACCCCTGAAGACAATCAGTGAGCGATTCGCAACGGAACTAAAAGGGTTAACGGTAAGCTCACTGCGGTAAAACCATGTCATTTCACCAAACATGTTCAGGACATGGAACAAAGCAGATAACTTGAAACTCGCGTCCACCAAAGAAGAAGATGTTATAATAATGGGTGCTACTTTGCGTTGCATTGACCGCGCCTATGCTAGGCGTTAAGCAAAATACCTGCAAGAAAACAGCAAAAAGTCGCATGTGTTAACCAAACATGAAAGCGTTTCTGAACTCACTGAAGCAAGTTACTTGTCCCCAAAGATGACCTGGAGAAAATTTGTCGACCGATTCAACAGGCTAGTGGCAGGCACTTTAGCCACATAAAGCCAAGCACGCAAAGAGGAAAAAGCCGTTTCTAGGGAGCAGGAAACAAAAATGTGTAAAAGTATGGGTAGTAACTTAGCCTGTCCACGAAGTCTCGCCGAACGAGGATACTTGGGAAGTCTATAGCATATGAACGAGCCACTGCATCAAATTCTTCCGTGAGAATAGTATGAACTGTTAAACAGATGTTTTGGAAAGGATTTACTTCAACCAGAGGTAGTGCTTCATCAACCCCATCTGCATGAGTGGCAGCTAATGGTTTACGATGTCATGGATTCTGCTGCCACTGAGGTACTCATAAGATATCTGGAAAGTATACCCTTCTCGCTTCAGGGTAGTACGGGTATAGCCAGAAACGTTCACATATCATGAACCTTCTGATAGTTTGTGGGTGAGGAATAAAAATGAACAATGATTTATCACGGGATAAAAGCAAGTACTTGACACGTCCCGTAGGATGGTAGCGGTGAATATGATGCAATTAAGTTATGTCTGGGTCATCTATCGAACGTCTGCCGAGATGAATACTTTGTTAATTAACATCAGTGTAAAATGAAAAAAATTATCGCGCATTAACGTTCAGTAAGACACTGGGACGCAGTAATAGTTGACTTAAGGTGTGAGAAAATAAAATATGGTTGCTCACTTAGGTCCATTTGATACATTAGTCCTGTTGAAAAAATGCTTCGCGTAATTCCCAATAGAGGAGCTTAGGTAACAAAATGTTGGGAGCTAAGAGCAACATCTAATCGATTTTTGAAAACATCCAGGGTAGGAGAGGATACAACTGAGTCTGGGAGTGCGTATCAGGATTTGTAAACCCGAAGGGTAAAGTAATTACGTCGACACTCTCGACGGCTGTACTGTTCCTTCAACTTTAAGCAGTTACCCCTGAGCTGCGTGTTGTGGCTAAGTTTCAGCAAATGGCGGCATACGTGGTTGGGGTCACTCAATATCTGATCCGCTAATATGAGATCGCCGCGCAGCCTTAGATAGCGTCCGCTGAAAATTCCCAGCAACTTCAGCCTTCGGTGGTAAGGGTGATAGCGCAGGGCCTTTTCATTTTTGGTTGCTCTTTGTTGTGTTGCCTCTGTCGCTTCTAGGTCGCGTTTCAACCAAGGTTTCCAAGCTTGGATTGCGTACTCAATATGCGGGCACATGTAGGAATTATGCATCATTGGAAGATTGATGGGTCAAATCTCCCGATTGCCCTTCGCAGCATGTCGACGTGCTGGTTGCTTCTTTTCGCAGCTAACACAGCCTGTTATGAACAGTTGAGGTCTCTCTGTACGATCTCACCAAGGTCACATTCCTGGGAGCTATTCTGCAATTCGTTTGTCCCCAGTATTTAGGTGTAGTTATGTCTAAGGCGTAATAGTACAAATCGAAATTTGTCTACGTTGAACGGTAGAGCTTGTTGAACTGACCAGTTCGACACTGTGTTAAGATCGTGCTGGAGCCGTTCATGGTCATCCGGTCCTCTGATCCTTCGCCATATCTTGATATCATCAGCGAAAAATAAGAAATCGGAAGTAATTGATCTCGCCAAATCATTAATGAACACCAAGAATAGACGAGGTCCAAGTACCGAGCCTTTGGGTACTCCACACGTCACATCGATTGCATGAGAAAATGATTCTCGGACTCTCATCACTAGCCGTCGTTCTTGTAGAAAATTGCTAATCCAACTCATGATTGGATCGCCAATGCCGTAGTTCCGAAGGTTCTGAAGGAGAACTCGATGGTCTAAACGATCAAACGCTTTTGAAAATTCCATGTAGATGACATCGACTCCAACTCCATCATCAACAGCTTCAGTCCAGCTATTACGTGCAATTAATGGTTAATGTTACACGAACGCTTTTGACGAAAGCCATGTTGCTCTGGGGCTATTAAATTGTGGCTTTCCAGCTATTGCATCAGCGCGTCCGCGACGATTGATTCCATCACTTTGGATAGTACGGGAAGTAGTGTTATTGGACGGTAGTTTGCAGGATCAGTGCGGCTACCTCCTTTATGGATAGCAGTGATGACCCCTCAATTCCATACTGGTGGAATAAGGTTTTCCTCTAGACATCGCTGATAGAAAACAGCCAATGGTTCTGCTAGATCACTAGCTACCGCCTGTAGAACCTTTGGTCGGATGTTATCAGCTCCGGGAGAACTGTGGATACACAAGGATAACAACTTTTTAACACAGCTTCCGTAGTGAAGGCGATGTTGTCTAAACCAGATGGTAGAGTATTAGAAATGAGGTGAATGTTTGGGCTCATCACCTGTTGGAACCTTTGGGAGTAATGAAGCCGTAGGAGATCAGCTGCTTCCATTGCTGACCGCGTGCACCCATCAGCCGTGACTAGGGCTGGAACCCCTCGCTTTTCCTTTCGAAGGCCGTTAACGTGCCTGTACATGAGTTGGCGGTTAGTGCAGAATCACCTTATTAACTTCTGTTGATGAGTGACCTTGTCTTCGCGGATCAGTTTCACACAGAAGTTACGATGTGTCACGTATGCAGTCCAGGTTTCGGCATTCGGGCAGTCCTGGTGATTTCGGCATGCCAAATCCCTCCGGAACAGACATTTACGTGTTGTGCTCCTCAGAAATGACTTACTCCGGTTTTTGGGTTGGAAGGACTTCTGTTCCGATGCTTGCGCTACCAGTGTGCTCAAAGTCCTTGTAAACATATCCCAGGCCAGATCTGGGGGGCATTCGGTTAAGAAAGTCCAAGATGTATCCTTAACAAGCTTGGACAACACATTGTAGTTCGTGACAGTGTGCATTTTATCCTCCTCTTTTTCCGGGTACTCGGCATAGCACGTATAATCAAAGAGTAGAGTATCATGATCACTACGACCCAGTGGTGTGCTTGTAACTATCCCGCCAACCATGAGTTCTTCGTTAGTTAGCACAAGATCCAGTATCGACGGCTTGTTAGAAGATCGAAATCTGGTGGGTGAGGTTACGTGGTTGTAAAGAGGGTGGCTAGCAATATACTCTTACAAACGGGCTTTAAACCGCACAAAATCAGTTGCCGGCGTTTCTATGTCATGTTAGTTAAACTTTCCCGCGATAAGAATGTGGGTGTAGGACTTGTTCAAAGCAAACTGAAAAAGGTGGTACAGTTTGGAGTCCATTTCCGACGTTGAGTTTGGCGGGCGATAAACCACGGCTAGTGGACAAGTGTCCTTTTTTCGCATCCAAAGGCGGCACCAAAGCGAATCGGGTGTTCGGACTTCCTGGTGATCGATAACTTCACATCGGAGGCTTGTATTATAGTAAAGAATCACACCGCCACCCATTCCGGTTCTATCGGTCCGAAGCAGCGACATACCGGGTAAGTTGACCTCACAGTCGGTTATCTCCAAGTTTAACCATGTCTCTGTATTCATGACGATTCCATCTATCATGATGTTGGAGTGGATACAGGCTAACTCGATTCATCCAAATTATTCGACTGCCTAAACAATAGCATTTTAATTCCAACGCCTCAGAATTATGGAGCTAGCCATTCCGTGCTGCGTTGAATAGGCAAGTTTATCATTAAACTTAATCTGAAAGTGCGAGTATGCAAAACCGTTTCATACTCAAGCAAAGTGTAGTGTACGTCAAAGCTTGCTAACTGACAACGCATGTTTCTATGCTACATCGTTATCACGATGTAGCTGGCTTCACTGACTTTTCCTTTTGCCGGTGGTGTTTAACCACTACAATAATGGATCATGCGACCTTGAAAAGTGACCTGCGTAGATATTGCACATGATCCAACGGGAACGTGCTCTTATCCATCACAAACACGACCGCAATCCTGATCATGTGGCAACAAAACACGAATGACCATGAACTTAGGCTGCAAATTTTGCAGCGCGCCTCCCCTGAGGTTAATTTCAGCACGCTAATGCAAGAAGAGTTTGGTTCTTTTAGGTAGTCGGAAATAGCATAAATAAATGCGGATGAGCAATTAGGACAGCTGTGTCATGCGTTCAGAAGTTCCAACGCCTTACTCATTCTGCAAATGCTTGACGGGTACGTGAAGCCGTGTGCGGAATACGCTATCCCAGCGTTGTAGAAACCCCACCTCATCAAATCAGATGCTAAACAACGATATAAGGAAAGCAAGCATTTTTGTCTTACGTCCACCACCGAACCAGAATGAAGACTTTCACTGCACATGGCAAATTCTACTAATATCTGCCGTTGAATATCTCAATGATGTATGATGTTTATTCCACACCAAGCAACCTTGCCACCATCTTTTGAAACTCTGCAAATGCGAATCTCTGACGGTTCAGCGGCTTAAGCTGTCGACTCAGTAAAACTGAATGAAGGGTCGACGAGATCTTCCCCCTCCCCGTGTGTCACAGCCCTGAAACTGCCTCCAAGTGAACATTATCTGCCCCCGTTAACCTTCAAATAACGGCATTAGCGTTACACAAATAGTGAAGGTTATCGGACTTACTACATTCAAAACAGTAATATTTACGTCTAAAATAAGTAAGCCTAATGTTGAGTCTCGTAACATGCGTGCTCTTTTATTAATATGTGTTCTCGTATTCTGAAGCACAGGAACACTAGATCTAAACTGCAAATTAGCTTGTGACACTGTAAACAGTTTGGTGTCCGTATGGATTACAAGAAAGTAGTAAAGGGAGTTGAACTACACCAGTAAGGCTTCTTTGTTGAAGAGTAAAAAGCAGCTAAGCAGAACATCGACTGGAGCCTTGCAATTTTGTCAAGGTAACAATTTTACATTGGGCGTCCGGACATCATCTAATGTACATGAAGCTTGTTGGTCAGTAGTTTTGCAACCCTGTACACTCTTCTTAATGTGTGCAGTAAGAATAAGTTTACATTTGAAATTACTGCATATATTTGCCCCCTTATGTTTAAAACTTTTCTAAACCACCCACCTTATATTCTACCAATACAATAGATTTGAAGGAACGCAAATGCATAAGAAATATTTCACACTCCACTTTTTCATTAATTTAAAACTTCCTTAGAAGTGTGGCTATTTTCCGACCGAATTTAGCTTTACACTCGTCCGATCTTCAGGTTCTGACAGTTTATGTCTTGGAGGCTCAAAGTAATCAACGAAGAATCGACCGCAAATGATGTATGTTCTTCGTTGGTACAAGATCAACCTGGCGTAGAGTGGAGAGCAGTGGCCTACACCTGTGTTAAATGAGGCAACTGGGTGATCTGAGTTCACTCATCTGATGATACTCACCAAGGTAAATGCGTGTCAGTATAACACCAAGCTACCCTTTTTTAAAGTACACTCACTTGCTTCCTTTTGGATGGACTCATCAGCTTCAGTGCGTGTCAGTTTAAAGTTAATCTAACCATTGCTGGGTTTAGTTGAAATTGAGCGAAGCATTGTGTATAGTGCAAATCATAGTAAAAGTTGTGTGCTGCCGTAACTGGGGTTTTCGGCTATTTTTTGCTAGCTACCACATTCTGCGTGCTACTAAGATCTGTGCTTCAATATGTGTCGAGGCGAAACTTTCGTCTGCTTTGCTTTTTACTAGTTTGGTGCAATTTAACCGTTTTGGTAGGGTGCATCTTGCAAGCGAACTTTAGCGCTGAAAATGTGCCTTCTTCATTTAGGCTTGAAATGTTATCGGTATAAACTATTAAAACTAATCTCACTGAAAGCCCATCTGCCAAACGCTTGAGACAACAGCTGGGCGCAGAAGATCAAATGTATTATGGTGTAATGCATTTGTACATAGTCAGAACTTTGTCGGAGAGCCACAGCGCATTCGATTGCTCTTGGGGGACGCCCTAGCATGTATTTACGACATACCTGAGAATTTCTAAACCAGGACATGGAGAGAAATAAGGTGGTAACCAATTATTTAGCCCAATATATCAAACTCTTCATGACTGCCGTGATAACGAAGACCCAAACTCATGAAGTTCGAAGAGGCAATGACCGTTTAATTTCTTTTTCTGGGTATCTGGGACGGTATAGTCAGGAAACGATTACTTTCGGAAGACTACCACAAAATTGGGAGACATTATGTGCGCTCGTCAGAGAACGGGAAGACATGGTACAACAACCGGTTCAGTGTCGATTCGATTTACTTCCCGACGACATTCACACCGTCAACACGCGTCCACAACTAACCGGTAAACCTGCTTTTACTTGCGAGCGGTGCGGTAAAAAGCATGAACACGTTGCTGACGCAAGCAATCTACTTGTCACAATTTAGTTAAAGTTGAGCGTCATGCCAGCATATTCCGTTCGACGCTTTACCTACCATCGATACCATGCTGCGCACAAAGTTTTGTTCGGTCAGTGGAAATCTTCACCGAGTCCATATCATGTTTAATATGACACATTACCACATATCATGTTATGAGATACCTTCATGCTGTGTTCAAAAGCAAGGCGAATGCTTGCCGTAAAATCTTTAGTACTTATTCCAAAACCATTTTAAATCTATCACCCGCAAAGTAATTCCCTCTACTAGCAGTCTATCTTTCTCAATTGTGCTTCCATTTTTGAACGTATCTTGGAATACATTTTCTGGGATGTATAACAAGTCTGTTGTTGCAGCGCCTTGAATTATTTTGGTTTGGAAACGACCTATTTTCAGCATGGTTTCAATTTCGGGTTGCAGGAAGCCGTTTGCTTGGGCTAGGTTCAGCGAATACTGGGAATGAGCAGAGTGTGTTTATGATTTTAAACAGGATAGCCACAACTAAAGTGCGCTGCTTGAGTTAGTGTATTGTTATAATGCAATACTCAAGCCGACACTAACACGACGCATCACGGATTCTTTAACCAAAAGTGTCTTTCACCATCCTTGCTGACAGCTACCTTTTTCGAAAACTTTTCAAAACCTTAGACAGCGTTTTCTGAGAGTCACCACGAACACTTGATGTGATCAATGTCTGTTGATGCTGAACCTCGTCCAGACTTGTGATCCTCACTGACCGACATACTACCTCGGTTCAAAACACTTAAACCGCAAAAAGTACTACGTGAGACTCATATTGCTCTTCGTATGTATGGCTATGCATACGAATGTCTGTAAATGTTTTGCCTCGTTCCTAGCAAGATACACACACAGTGTTTTTCGAGATCTTCCATTGTTACCGCGGCACTAATCTGACGAGAAGATTGTGCCAGCGCTCACTTCAGTGACAGTAGCACGCCAACTAACGGTCAGAGCGAAAGGTTGTAAACGACAGCATTTTGTCTAAACGTGGCTGGCTCGGTAACCGCAGCGCTCGAACTCTAATGCTTGTTTTGCTATTTCAAAGTTCGCTTTCTTCTTCCACTCTGTATAACGTGGACTTGGAAATAGAAAGCTAACCAGTGCGCTTGGAAATTGACACTGTTGTTTTTGACATATTAATCAACAAGTAAACGCTGGTTGATCAGGGCCTGACACCGACTACAGGGAAGAACGTCGGATGTATTGGGATTAAGTCATGTGAGATTAACTCATGGATGCGATATTTTGTCTCTTCGATAAATCACGGTTATCTGCGACGGACGAAACCTGTTTGAGTGGAATTAGTTGCAACACATGTCGAAAATGCTTTGAACTGTCGGATAGGTGGTCCGCATTCGGATTTGTCCACAATGTTGAAAGCTTTTGAGGCAAACCTGCCCGGGATATTATGTGCTTTTTAAGATCGCTGCAACACATACCAAGTAGTTAATCGAAATTTTTAAAGCAGGAAGCTTGCCTTTTGTGATCCTTTCTAAGGGGAATATGAGCTGGATTGATTTCGAGAAGAAGAAATACTCTTTGCTGTACGCCACGCATCCTAGGCCTCAACGTTTAAGCAAGTAGAAAGGTCGGTTGTCTCTATTCGGATTTGTGTTGACTAAAACTGATAACCCATTAAGTGACGATTACGGAACACTCTCCTATTCCACAATTCGCTGCCATCATTGTCAGATAGACAGAAGTTCACTAAACCATATGAGCCACGCTTTTTCTCAAATGGCGCTTCATGTACCGGGTTAGTAAGTTTCGACTATCCATACACACATCTGGTTGTTTCGCAATAACCGGTTAATGCTTGGAATACACTCGGCGCCGGCGATCTTTCAGAGGATTGTGGACTACTAAGAAAAAGTTATAAATGGAGTTTGTGCTTACTTGGATTATACCTTGACTAATGATAATACGGATTGCGAACATACGACGGCACTCACTACTCTTTTGGAAGGATTCCAAAATAGTGGAGTTAAGCTTAAAGAATACGTATGTGTCCTTTTCACCGATAGTGTTGGGTAGCTGGGGACTCGTTCGAACAAAAATGGCTTACATCCGTTACGAGAAAAAATACAAACCACTCTCAATTCGCTGACGCAACGCAACGTTCCAAGATTGCAACATGTGTTTAAATGATGACACATTAGAGTCGATATTTTCCAACCTGACCATAAACCTTGCGCTCTTGTAAAATATTGCTACATAAGGATTTCCGAAGCATATGTTGATGGCAAGTTGATTATATAAAGAGATACTCCGCTAGTATAATTTGATCCAAATAGGCCAATTACTTTTTAGCGCGGCGTATCACTCACACGGCCCGAAGCTGTGCTACCTCACAAAGTAGAAAGTATGTCCGAAAGACCCTTAGCTTTTGCATTCAGAAGCTTGGCACCAGCGGAGCGGAATTACAACTACAAATACAAGGATAATTTAGCAATTATTTCTGGAGTCAAGGAACTTCACAAATACCTTTGGGGAAGAAGGTTCACAGATTTTATACAGAACCATTCTCCAAACCTTGATCGGCAAGTAAAATCACATCAATCATATGGCGTCTCCTCCTCTTATACAAATTCGGGGTTTACAGCTTTCAATGTAAAACTACAAAATCGCTTGTGTGTCGGGGAAACGAATAAAGTCTTTGACACTCTGAGCAGCCAAAGCCGGTTGAACAAGCTCATTGGTACGTACGAATTCCATCGTTTCTACGTTCTATGCACGCGTACTGGCTTTAAGATTGAGCTAGCCCAAACTAGCCAGTGATGACAAATTTAATAACCCTTGCCTCCTTGGATGACTTGGTGGTGTGTGGTGTTGACACGTGGGCGGCCTAGGCTACATGCAGCAAATGTACCTTGAATGAAGCTAATTCTACGCAGCTTAGGGGCAGAAGGTTGTCCAAACACGTGATGCGATTTGGTGAAAGTGGACTACTAGGTACGTAAAGGTATGCTTTGCAAACGGCACAAGTGCAGGCTGCGAACACGGTAATGCGACATCGCATTAGAAATCGTATGGCTACTTTTGAACTGGCGCAGCCTAAGGTTTTGGACGACCTACCAACGCTAGGGCATGCGAAGGTACTATGTCCGGCTAGCGAGGCATTCCCTGGTCCTTGACTGCATATGACTTGGGCGATGTGACGTGCCTGCGAGTAGATCGACAAAAAGAGAGTGCGCAACCGAAATACAGGTTTGAAGGCGGCCGCCTTCGGTTCTAGAGGGTCGTCTTGAACGGCAGTCTGTTGAGAGGGCTAGTGCCGAAATACAACTGTGGCCATTTTGTTACAAGGCCATTAGGCCCTGATTTGTTAAAGAAAGCGTCGCTTACCATCATGGTGGATGCTGTACACCAACTTCATGGACCCTGAATCAAAGTAGATACTGCGACCGGGCTGGCGGAATGCTGCATTGCCTGATCTGTACGCACATGCATGGGCGGACTGTTGCGGATTTAACGTAAGGGTAACTGACACTCAGCTCGGTGCGCATCAATTGAATTCCTATCCCGCATCCAGTTCAGTGGTATCTTCACACATGGGACTCACTGCATCATTGCTCGGCGTAATTTTCTGTACATGTCTCCGTCTCTTCTGCAGCAAAGGTATTTGTTTGACACAGCATATAGGCCAGCAGTACCTCATTTTCTTCCTACTATAGTTACACTTGCAATGCCCAAAATTCCGCGAGGTCGATTCCACTCAGTTTCCTACTTAACGGCCTATGAATACGTAATCCACAATCACAGATGGCTGTACAAATGTATATAACGGTTCAAGTAAATAACGTTTGACACGTCCCGTAGCACGGCCATAATGAAAAGAATAAGCTCAGATAGTGAAGGTACCAAAAAAATGGAGTGTGACGTGGTGACTTAGCACAATTATTTACATGGCAAAATGTATATTCCCAATTAGTGACAACAAATCGCTCGCGATAATTTGCGGGAAATTTGGAAGCATAATTTTATACGTGAAATCACCTACATAATTCCAAATAAGTACATCAGAAAACCAAGGTCGTGGGATCACACTGTTAGGACGACCTACCAGCACTCGATCAGGTTCGGTGTGTCCGGATATCAAGACAGTCACAGGTGTATGTATGCGAATAACCGGGGTCCGGGGTGCAGAAAATGTCATAGCCTGCTTGTGAAAAAAGTGATATAAGTTCTCTGCTCAACTTGCCTCTAAATTCTGGGTTGACGGTGGCCCTCTTGGTTAAAAGAGAAATGTGTTGAGCAGCGCTTCACTAAGTGCGCTAATACAGAATACGACAGCATCAATTATGTTGCAAGGTGAGTAGGCACTGCTAGGGTACATCCAGGTTCACACTGTTAGGCTATTATTGCACTTATGTACTTAGAAGGTGATAAGGCGACAGAACACTTCCCTGAATAGCACCCTAGTCTGTGGTTAGTGATTAGGAGCATTTGTCAGTGACTGGTGTAATCTGCGTACGTGCGGTAATATGGTCACTTAGCAAACGCATTATGGAGGGAGTTATTATGTGCATGAGTAGAACTGTCGACAGTATTTCATGTTTTACACAGCATAATGCGTTGTTTTATTCAATAAACTACTTACTGGTTGATCTCTTTGTTTTGTCAAGTAATGCCGGTATAGAACGTGCAATATGAGCCACTACATCTACGATAAGTCTTGAACTACAGGTTTGGGACTGCATAATTTCAAGAATGATTTTTTATTGAAGCTTCTGGTCAACATTTTAGACCCTTTGCTTAGTAGCGGTGCGATGCTGCCGTTCCCAAGAATATGCTAGGTTTATACTTGATGGATATGTGTAGCTCCTACTTGGTTCGAACCCTGTGAGACCTCACAGAGATGTCGTCTTTTTCTTTAACCTCACTCTCCGTAAGTCCACCCAGCATTTTCAGGTGGGGAGGAGGACCTGTCTGCGCGGACTTAGAGAGGTTTTCAACAACAGTAGATGCAAAACAGCAGTCTAGATAGTTAGGCATCTTTTCACAATATTTGGACGTCAGAGTCAAAGGATACACAAATGTATGTTGATGAAACCATTCCACGATGTCGATCGGTAGGTATGAAGACTTCTGCCTTCACATAGACCTACTTACACCAGCTCAATACTAGCCCCCACAGAAGCAACCCTACTAAAATATCCTGGCGACATCGTACTTGGTAACAACCATAGAAACGGAGATTGCTCTATTAGATATGAAAATCACCTGAACGACCATAATCTTTGCTCCATAGTTCGTCATCTGTCACTTAATGCACCCGGGTATCATAATACGCCGTTTTCGCTACACATCAGAGCCAGTTACGAGCAGCTCCATACATAGTGCCTTAAGCATCTTAGAGACAGTGATAGATTTCTATCTGATACATCAGTAAAGTACTTTTTGAAATAGTGATCAAGATGGAATAATGGATGTGGTATAATACGGATAAATAAACCAAAACTTGACAAGTCCCGTGAGATGGCTTATGAGAATAACGCTAGTTACATTAACTTATACAAAAGTACAAGGTATTACAGGCACATAGCACATGGCGTGGAGATTTTGTGCAGAATTCCATTTGGATCCCTATTACGTAGACCTAGAACTCAACCCTGCTTATGAGCAGATATGTCGTTTGCAAAGTGATCGGTTGACAGAAGCAATTGTCCTCTATCAAAACCTGAAAGTTTTTACAATATTTTATCTTCAAGTTCTGCCTTTTCTGTTCTCTTTGGATTATTTTACACCACATGTAGCCCAATTAGCCGTTATACCAACCGAAGCATTTGCCTTTCAACCTTACTTTACAAGACGTGTAACAGTGATTATCAAATATACTGTAGCTAATACATCCAAAACGCTCATTTAATCATAAGCGAAGTCGGTCGTTGTAAGATGCTCATCCATCCAATTATTGAATATTATGACAATTCATGGCAGCGTGAGAATACTTAAAGAAGCTCCAGAATTTTCACAGAAAGGCCAATGAAAACCTGTTTTCCGATTTAAATCTCCCCACGAAATGTTGGAAATGTTGACGACCTCTCGGCTCAAATGCATGGCCTTAATGTTCAGGGCTCAACCTAGTAACAATATGTTTAGTCCGACTCAGGAATATGGTTACTCTGTCTCGTCTGTATTAGATTATCCCGCCCAGTTATCCCAGGAACTTGCTAACAAGGGTTTCGGTTTAGTTATGATAGGCCGTAATACAAATATGCGTTTCAATTGCCTACTTATCGATTCTGCTCATGTCTTAAGCTGGCTACCAATAAATGAGTAGGACATAAAATGTCGAGTTACGCCTTGTGCAGGGACCGGGGAATTATCTACCACGTAAAAGCAAAAAATATTCACACAGTTTTATCGGCCCAGTGTATTTGTAAAATTCCGTTATGTTACATCAGCCACATCCACCAATCCCTTTGGGAAAACCTCTGCTACGTAAATATGAAAATGGTAGCCACTGTCAAGTTATTAATGGTTGTCAATGTAGAAGTTGGACACACGATTAACTGCAGCGTTCCCACGTAAGCGCCTATAGTAGAACACAATACTGCTATCTATATACGCTACCTGCAAGTCAGATCCTTGTATTACATGTGCTATAACCCGATGACTCACTTACAAATTGGGTCATGCCACATGTGCATGCATCTTTTCACACATTTAGAAGTAGACTTTTAACATTAAATTTAGTATTATTAAACTGTTTACCCACTGAGACCGCTTGTATCCTGACATCCACTGTGGGCTGAGTTAGACTAGTGTATTTGTCAGCAACTCAAGTCTAATCCAGTATCCCCTTCGTCACATGGACAAAACCTAGTCCTTTTCCGAATCTTGATGCAATGAACGGAATGAACGCAACATTTGCTGTTTCTACCTGACATGGCCATCAACTACGACCTTTTGTGTAGTTTAACATGGGTTTTCTAATTTGGATATGAGTTATGTGATCAGGAGCTCAGTTGTAAGGCTTTCTCAAAACTAATATACCGTTATGTGCACAGAGCATCCAATAGTCCTTCGAAAGACCTACTTTATGCACTATGGTCACCTGACGCCCAGTAACTATAAAATAGCATCAACCATTTGACGAAGCTGGACATGTGAACTACCTAAGTTTCGCTTAACGAAGGATTTTCCTTTCGAGACTTCTCAGCATTACGTAATCCTTCATTCTACTGTGTGTCTATCACCAGCGCCATCGTCACCGGAGCGAAACAGTGCTTCTAACAAGCTTAATATAGGTGATAAATTACTCATCACTGTGCACAAATCTACTGGCTACCACGGTACACATGCTAGTGTATACGGCCATGAAGACTACTGTTCAGTCAACCTACAACAGCGCAATTCATCCGCGCTGCTTACTGATGAAAACAGAGTCGTAATTAACTCTTCAAAATGACGGATGTACTAAGGTCAGCTAGTCCCAAATGTTGCGGGTGGGGTGCGCCCCACAACATCTCTAGCGCTACTTGAAACAATCCAGTTTTACTGTATAAGTCTCCATACCATCTCCTCTAAAGATATGAGGAGACATGAGATGGTATTCCGACACCACCGGATTTGTGATAGCCACTTTTATGTGGGACACTTAGGACAACGATTGACCTCCGTTAAAGTATTTGTGATTCGATGCGCTGCATTATGCATCCCGAAGCGTATTAGTGCAATAGAAATATATAACTACCATGCAAAACTGATCAAGATCTACCCCTTGTACTAGTTAATGACCAAAGTCAAATAACTTTCAAGTCAGCATGTGCGATGTAGCATCACCATATGTCTCCACCTGTCAGAATCATGGTATTTGATAGAACCACCCTTCAACTTCAGGAGAGTCAGGTTTCGGTCGGGGAATTGGTTGGAAACCACGCAAAGCTGAATGAAAGCATATTTAATCAGAAGTAGTATGCTTCTAAATATTTGTGAGTATAGGTATTTGTAGCATTTATTTGGCTCATTGCAGTTAGAGGACGAGCCACAGAGGTTGACTACATGTCCCGAAAAACGCCAGATGCTCGTTTCGCTTCATAGTGGGTCGTCAATGGTCGACGTTCCCTCCGTCTCCTTCCGGGTCTCGAACCAATGACCACCGGCCAGCAGCTTATTATTCAGAGACACTAGAAATGATATCCGGATAACATGCAACCATATCCAGTTGCTATATAACCCGACCAATTCGCCAATATCATGCAGGTTAGCTATGGTGCGAAGTAAGGAGGCGAACTTTTAAGTATCAAGATGTTCATTGCTAGCGGCCGTCATTTGGCATAGCATTCTGGAGGATTGTTAAAGCCTTCATGCGCTTCTGCTCATAAAGCCTTGTGAAAAAATCACACTGCTGCTCACGAGCGTATATATACGAAAAGTAATCCACATGGGTGACAGCTTTATAAATGCCAAACAATTCATTGGATATGATGAATACCAACGACCGCTAGAGCTACCAAACACCATCGGCGAGAAGTGCCAATTAAATGGTTCAATTGTTCAATGGTGTATGATGGGATAAAAAGCATAACTTTACAAGATCCACAGGATGGATATGCAAAAGAAAATTAAAATCAAAATGTTCCAACGTGGAACATAAAGTACCAGTGGTTAAATCATTGCACTTTAACAAAGTGTTGCGTATCGTTTATCACTAAGATGAAAATCTAAGAGTCTTTCGAATGTCTTCATGTCTGCATCCCAGGACTACACTATTTCAATGATGATGTTTCCAATCGGACGTCACAACTACTTTTACCGCCCAACCCTAGAGGATGTGGTTCGAAATGATGAGAGTTATGCTCCACTCCAAACATATGATTGTAGATGTGATCGAAGGTTGGCAAAACTTATGGACTAAACTACCATCAGATATGCATCGGAGGGAATTCAGAAGCGAATCACGATTTCTTTGCAAACATAAAACAGTTGACTGTTCGTCATCCATCGACAGTGAAGCGCCTTCCTAAATGCTCTTCAGAATCTGAAGGACGAACTACTTTGGCATTCAATTCACCAGCAACAGTCACAATAACATTATTCTTTGCCATGCAGAGATGAAGGATGGCGTTACAAATACTGTAGTACGTTGAACCATTTACTTGGTATCCTCAGAGATGTTAAACCTTTAGTAGTTCTCGTCAGATTCAGAACCATGGAGTCAGCGATTTGTCAGAAAGCTGTTATCTTATGTGCGTGTTTCGGAGACAAGACACGCATAACTACCAAGTTTGTGAATATTGAGTGTCGTTGCTGTTTGTTGATCAATCTGCTCCAAAGTGAGAACGTTAAAAGAATCCCATTGCAATGAGTCTCGGGTTGGATCAAAGGATTACAAGTTTCGATGCCGGCAGCAAGGTGGTCAGCGGCAGCCTTTTGCGCATTTGACGGGGAAAAGGATTTCGGTGGAGCAAATAAGGAGAAAAAATGAGAGTATTGTCGATGGAGTCGCAGCTAAGCTTAGAATTTATTTTCTCCACATTTACATCACCATTGGGTAACAGCCACCATTTTCATACCGATACCTCAAACACCTTTACAGATTACCACAATTATGATTCCTAGAACCGCTTCAATAAATAAATCGTTTAGCTTCTCCATCGCAGAGTTACTTGCTACGATTAGCCACATGACAAGAGTATACATCATAGCTTTATAAGCTCACGTTTATGCAACCCAGACGCTTTAGCAATGAACAAATTCTATCTGCTTTTTGCCACATAGTTTGAGGGGATATCACAAGTCAGACCAAAGAGTCAGATAGAAGGTGCACCAAAGACAAGACTCAGAATATCTAAACAGCGCTCTCTGGTACCGTTCCGGATTGGTCAAAGCCTGTAGACTGGATTTGGACCGTGTAGAATTATCTCAGAGTTATACCGATCCCCACTAATGATTACTAATATAAAAAGCGGTCCGAATAGCTCTTAAAGCTTATATAGTATTTAGGCGCCATGCGAAGCTACATGCTGTCCTCTGCACAGTTCGTAACTGGAATGGCAGTGAAACATGAGCCAGGCTGTATCAGAGTCAACCGTCAATCATGCAGGTCTGCGGCTGT
This sequence comes from Dicrocoelium dendriticum, assembly GCA_944474145.2. NCBI lineage: Eukaryota > Metazoa > Platyhelminthes > Trematoda > Plagiorchiida > Dicrocoeliidae > Dicrocoelium > Dicrocoelium dendriticum. Next base: position 269,527,838 of record OX104063.1, read on the forward strand.
CACCCATGACGCAGTGCCACTAGCTGCTGGTACGTGGAAGTCGTGGGGCAGGAAAACGGCATGGGTCCGTTGGAAGGAGCACTAGTGACGGACGCTAGATGGTCGAAACAGCACCATCAGGTGCTTTACCAGACGCCAAAGCCTGCTCACTGAGAGTGGACCGTGATGTCTGACTTCTACCAAATTTCCGCTACTCATTAGTAACATTTCAAAGCAAAATTTGATGTAGTCCGTAAAATAGTGACTGCATCGAGTCTTCTTCGTTATTGAAGATTTAAGTCAGTTAAGGAAAAGATCAACTGGTACCTTGTAACTTCTTCAGCGTAGTAATTTCCACGTTTGAGTAGCTTGCAAGAAGGCTTATTAAGCAAAACCAAATTAGCTGTATTGCATAGGATTGGAGGGTAAACATGGGATAAATTATTTAACGGTAAAAGCCATATCACGACGTTTCGCATTTGGGTACCCACACTACCACTCAAGTTGAAAACTAAGAAAAGAGTTTATCTTGATTCATCTATTTCAAAGAGTTCGGTTATGTAAGCGGATAGACCAAGTTAAGGTGCAATCTGGCAACTCGCACGGCCAAGAGAGCCAGGAGCCAAAAGGAGACAAATCAGATGATTATCTAATCCATGCCAGCGCAGCGTTTGTAAGTACAGTGTCCACTTCCATACGATTAACTATCGCGGTCCAATAATGCGGTTGATTTGGCGCGCAGTCTACATCATCGTAGGAGCTGGTCTGTACGTTTAACTGCGTGTTGAGTTCAATTCATTTTAAGTGTTGGCTGTTTCCCGATATCCACGTTGTGGCTGCGCTTGATGTGAATGTTGATGAACTGCCTGTCAGTGTATTACGATCCACGTTGTTATATAACTTCTAGGAGAGTGTGAAATGTTGCTGACGTTACAAGGTGCACGGTCCTCGTGGCCATGCTAGGCTCAATGAGCGGTGGCTTACAACAAGTGAGATGCGAGCTACGGCCAAACCCACGCTTAGTGTTCGGCTGTTACGCATGAATCCCAAATTAATTAGCTACATATGCTGACGCTGTGTCGGTTAGATGAGTGTAGGCCGGCTCTGTTTTTGAGGCTCGGCTCGCGTTCACATGTCTCCCGGTCTCATTCCTTCTGATTTACACTGGATATAGCGCGTATGGATGTTGCGGGTAGTGAAACGCAAGACACTTGGTCGCTCTGTAGCCGTCGTGGAGGGAGCAGTGACAGAAAATTCCGGAACAGGATGCCGCTAATCATATAATTGGATGCAATTTTCACACCACGGACTTGGTTGCTCAAATAAGCCCATGTTTATGGAAAGCAATTGCAATTTGTGTAAGCCGTTTCCAATCGGGTGTGTTCTCTAATCGAAAAAGTCACTCGTCATGCCAAGGCAGTTGCCCTCCCAAACGTTTTACCTGTTTCATCAGAGTCGCCAAAGACGATGAAGTTTCGGCAGTAGCATAAAGAAATGTTGTCCCACAAAACTTTTTACTGCCATTTCATCGGGTCTGGAGTAGATGTTTCCAGCGATAGGGGACTGAAATTCATACAAGAATGTCGGTTTGCATTTAGTTAAATACCAGTGTATAAAAGTTGTTGTGTAGGTAAATAGGAAGTTTGCTAGACTGCACGAACTTTGATTATGTTTAGTTATGACGCCAACAGCAGGAAGTTAAAGCCAGTACTAAGGGGAATATAATTAGAGAATTTTATAACCCTATTTTCCAAATTGGAATGAAACCAACTACCTTGTAACAGAAACCTTCCTTTATTTACCTACCCACTTCGCTGGATAAAGGCTCTAAGTTTCACCAGTTTTACAAAGAAGCGTTAGCTCGCTAATGAAAATTACCGGTGGGACTTGTGAGTTATTTGTGGAGCAAAGACCGGGACTAGAGTTTTATCAATCATAATATTTTCGCTTGTTTCTAAAACATTATTTCGGAAGTAGTTTAGATATGTTTCTGAATCTGTAGAAACAAATGGTACTAAATTTTACGTTTTAAGCAGATTGAAAATTTAGGACAAAGTTTGGCATGATAGCGCTTCTGAAACATGCTCAGGGTTTATAGCTAAAAATAAAACAAGATGTTCACTATAAAAAATGCAAAGGAGTGCTCCAATAAAAACAGAAACGACTGAATTTGAAGTTCATGGCAAAGTGGTCGCCGATAGCATATCATTTAAGCGGTCTATGGTAAATCGAATGGGTAGCCTGGAGAAAATGATGCTTTACGGAATAATAAGGCCTCGACAACACTGACTTCATATAAGGGAATGTCGTTTTTGAAAGGAATTCATATGCACTGATTTGTTCTTCGGTGTATGCGGTCTGTCCGGCGGCGTTGGTATTTGATGGTTAGCTAGGCATCTTCGGCGGACGCAGGCTGTCCCGTTGAGATTCCGAACATATTTTGTAATATCTACGGTAGTACTTTCACGGAGGACTGTGTGGTTTCGGGTCTAGTTTAAAGTCCGTTGGGGTGGTCGCTCCTTGTGTTGGAACCTACATCGATGTCGGATAGTCTACTACCGTGGCAGATCGTCACTGTTGCTTCAGTCCAATTTGGGCTAACAGTTAGATAATCGTGTGCAAAGAAAGGAGTTTTCACTGTGAATATCTTGCAATTTTCGAAGTCGTTAGCTTTTACTTGTATCTCCTGGATGAGAACGAGAATGGTGTGCTTGATTCGTCGCTTCCGACCTGTCCACACATCATCAAGTGAATAAATTTCCGTAGTTGCTAGGTGCGGCCTTATCTGCTAACTGAACAAGAATAACTAGAAATATGAATACAACCTCCTCTACCTTCAATAACATAATACCAGGCTCCGCTGAAAATGTGCTCAAGCCATTATGCATTGAGGTTGGATGGTGAAGCGATGATGAAAGGCGGCAGAAGCTGTGATTGCGGCAGAACCCCGCAACCAGTGACGAGGTGAACTGAGAGCCGTCGCCGCATATAATAGCATTCAGGAGTTCTTGTAGACTGAAGATTCACTGAATATATGTCAGTAGTGCGGTTGTCGTCGGAGATTTTACGACCAAAACTTTAGACCTGGAGTAGGCATTAATAATGACAAAGTAGTAGATACACTTGAACGGAGGATAATAGTCGAGGTGTGCGCTACACCAATTATTCTCCCTTAGTTGCACGGAACGGGAGTTTGACGCGACGACGACAACTGCTTGCCAACAGCATGAGTGAAGGCGAACGGTTTGAGCGTTCGGAGCTACCTTAGATTGCACCGCGCTTCTGATGGTGCGAAGAGAACGAGCAATCACTGCAATATTATCGAGCAAATCAAGTCCAAATTAATTGAGCTTCATTCAGTTGCAGTAGCGTATCCCCTTGAATGCGGCACAATGAAACCAATCCGAATGGTGCAACTGTTCGCTTAACTGAACTTGAACATTAGATGCACTGGTGAATGATAAGGAAGTCGGTTCAACGGATGGCCTGTTTAGTGAGCTCTAGCCTCTCAGAGATATTCGTGGAGTTTGAAGCTGAGTCCAATTATAATCACGCGGGTCAAACTTTGATCAAAACTTCGATGAACTTCGAGTGGTTGTTGCATTAGTTTGGCGTGTAACAGACAGGCCCATGGAGTTCCCAACCGGACCAGTATTGGCCTTGCGCTTGAAACGATACTCTTCTTTGTACTGGGTTTCGGAGCCGTGGCACTCTTGGCTTCTTTACTTGGGTGGGGGGCTGTAATAGCCATACCTGTGCCCCACCAGATTACAACAGTGGCATCGGTGCTGGTTAAAGTTGCAGTTTAGGTAGAAATGCGAGACATCATAGAAACGGCATGGAGAAAGTAAGGACATCGATCTGTTGTGATTGGCAGACCGCGTGGACGATTTCGGTCTGGGTATTGCGCTTGTATTGGCGACATCGGATGCAGGTGCGTTTTGGTTTATTGCAGGTCGTGTTACAGGTTGATCGGCGTATGACGCCACACCTCCAGCTTCTGGAGTGTAAATGTGCTGTCTTGTCGCAAGTCAGACAAGGGACGCCGTCGATTGTCTGATTATTAAGCGGACTGGGGGCCCAAGATGAAGAAGAGACACTTTCACAAATCTTCTGTGAATGATCCGAGTCGAAAACTTTTACATTCGTGATTGACAGAGCCTGAAAAATTAAAGAGTTCATGCGCAATACTTTTGACCTACTGTGGAGAATAAAAATCTTTGTTGAATAGTGAGAACAGTTCGCCAAATAACCGAGTAAAAGTTCCGGTCTCCAGAATTCTCCGGAAATAAGAATTCGTGATAGCGGCAAGGCTCGGTGCTGCACATTTTACGAAGACGCAGTTAATTCTTCCATGGATCAAGTTGGCAGGCCAAGGCCATCATGAACAAGACTTTGCATCCTTTGTATCACAATTCTACGGTAATAAGGGTGCAGGTGTCGTATATAAATTCTAAGCCTTTGTTTTAATTTTTATCCACCAATTTAAATTACGAACAGGCCTTGCTTGAAAGAAAAACCTGGGTATCTAAGCGGTTAATAGGTACATCAGCTTGCTTTTGCTACAGCACAATTTCCACATAGGTGTAACCGTCTATCATCGTTCGCAAATGCTCCGTCGCCAGTTTATTTTGATGTCGCTTGAGTACCTCGCCATTATTTGTAACAACGGTGCTGTTCAATTGGACTGCGCTCCGCATGAAATGGTTGATCGAGTTCGGATTGACGCTCCCCTAGTGGCTTGGTCGGTCACATGTTCTTCGTCACTGTATCTAGACTAAGGCGGGTACCACGCAATTGCTTGCGACTCCGACATGGGAAGATGATTACGTTCGTTGAATTTCTACTGGCCAAGAAGACCGTGAAGACCAAGTAGAGGCAAACACGGGATTTACCACCGGTTGCTTCGTCATTGGGATGACAACGCAGCTGTCTCTTGGAATGGAACTGAGGTAATAATCAGAGTGACTTAATTATCATCCGACTAGGGTAGCACTAAGAGAATAACGGATTCGGCGATCTGGTAACGGTGTATCTTGGGTATGACAGATGAAGTTGCTGACCGATAAAGTGTTTGCTAATAACCCATCGTGTAAGCGTCCCGTGGCAATATCACTGGCAAATCTGGAGGGCAGGGTAAGGCGAACGGCTCGAGATTTTATGGAAACATGAGAACTCCACTACAAAAAGCAAGATACACAACGCCAAGTTGGTGTAAGATCTTTGCTGCTGCGCAGCTAAATGATAGTGAAGGGGAAATTCTCATCTCACAAAGATCATTGAGGTCGGTTGTTCGTTATACCAAATGGTGTATTCAGCCGAAACTTTTTCTCGTTTTAAGGACACCAGATCGGCAGTCAGCAGACACCAACAGATGCCAATTTTGGGTATGTATTTACCTCAATCAAGCAAAGGTTATAGCGTAGTATAGATTACTTTCTTAGGGTAAACGGAGAAACTGGATAAGTGCAGTAAGATAGAGATACGATAAGGTGCACTAGAATTGTCCTTTGGTTACCCCCTGTTAGCAAACTCCAAGACGGATTGTTGGCATTCGTGACGAATTTGGCAGTCAATATGGCCTCCATACAACAACTGCAGGAAGCCTGCACCTACAGAGGGTCTAATAGTGGCCTGCGCTAAACCGCCGACAGTTCCATATACACCCCTTATCTAGTGTAAATACCAAGGAATAAGAACGGGAGACATTTGGATGAGAGCCACATATCATCAACGGAGCCGGCTCACACCCCATATTTCCAGCTTTACGCAAGGCTGCGGCTTGACTGCAGTCCGCTCCATGCTGAATGAATCGAAGCATTCTTTGAGCTTGTACGGATGCGAGGAGCGTACACCCAGTCCTTCCAGCAACGATGCATCGTTTTTGATGTCCGTAATTGAGGTGAATGGTGCTAGAGAAGTAGGCTTATTGTTAACGTTCACACCAAGCGCAGCCACACCGAGGAACGCATGAACAAACATAGAAGTTGAAAGTAAATAAATATACAAGACTGACAAGGAATATACAGTATAACAACGGAATTAAATAAATAAATTAAAGTGGAATAAAGTAAATCCTGCTTAGGAAGAGCTAGTTTCAATATAAATCGGTCCAACCAATCTGCGGTGAAGAACCTCAATATGAGAAAAATTCGACGATACTTACGTAATAAACTGGTGCAGCACAGATCAAGGTATGGAACTAAGTCAGTATTAGTCATATTACAGTGCAGCTGTATCCAAGCAATTAGCATTCGCAATAGAATAGCGATGATGCAAGATTGCATTCTACAGATCACAGCGCTGACGAGGCCAACCCGTATGGTGGCGAAACGTATGCAACCAGGTGGTCTAGATCGTGATCCAAATAAGCAACGGAATATTGTTGGTAGCTTAGTTTTGGTTTGTAAGGTGACTGGGTGTACTTAAGTAGATACATGCAAAAATGACCACTAATTTTCATATACTCCACTAACTTCAATACGTAGGACGAACCACGGGAAATACAGATATATGCAACTAACGACTAGCATGTGAAACAGTACAGGAAACAGCATCATCATCATGCTGCTCTCTTGTCAGTCACTATATGCGACTGTTTAATTTCCACAGAATTTCAGGTAATAACATGAGAAAAGACGAAGTAAATGCACAGTCAAACATTGATGACCTATATTAAGTATGCTGTCGCTGCCATTTAACATAAAGTTGCAAGTTATCCGTGCCACTATGTAAACCAGAGTCGATCCGATCGTCTCTTATCCGGAGTATGCGAGAATTAGCATGTATGCGTGACCTCCAGCCAGTCCATCATATATATCTAGCTATATATTTGTATATATGTATATATATATATATCGCATGTGGGCAAGGTGATTGCCCGAATCCTGCTCAATCGCTTCGTGAGTCAGGTTGTGGAACCAAACGTGGCGGAAGAGCAGTGTGGATTCCGTTCGGGTCGCAGCACTATAAATATGGTGTTTGCGGCTCGTCAGTTGCAAGAGAAGTGCAGAGAACGACACCAGCCATTGTACTCGCTTTTTGTTGATTTCACCAAGGCATTTGATACGGTGAACCGCGAGGCATTGTGGTTGGCATTGAGTAAGTTTGGTGCCTGCGTAAGTTTGTAAGTTTAATTGAATGTCTGCACAGTGGTATGCGAGCGAGGGTGCAGCTGAGTGGAGAGACCTCTGATGACTTTACAGTTGTCTCTGGTGTGAAGCAAGGCTGTGTCTTAGCTCCGGCCCTGTTTAATATATATCTTCATGCAATGTTGTCTTGTGCTTTTGATGCGGCTTGTGCTTACGGTGTTCGTGTGGAGCACCGTATTGATGGTGGGTTGCTGAACATCCGTCGTTTCGGTGCGAGAACTCTAGTCTGTGAGACAACTATCCGTATGTTGCTGTTTGCTGACGACTGTGCGTTGTTTTCACACAGCGCGGGTGAGTTGCAGCAGCTCATTAGTGCTCTGGCTTCGACAGCGGCCAAATTCGGGCTCACCATCAACACACGCAAAACTGTCTGTCTCTTTGAGCCTTCACCGGAGGTGCAATCTTCAATATTGCCGCAAAATCAGCATTGGTGCTGAAGTATTGGAAACCACTTCCCGCTTCCGCTATCTTGGGAGTGTGATGTCGATTGATCAGCAGCTACACGTTGAGTTGCGTAATCGCGTCGAAGACGGCAGCGGCATTCGGGAAGCTTGAGTACCGAGTGTGGAACAACCATCAGCTTAGCATTGGCACGAAGCTAATGGTGTACGAATCCATGGTACTGTCCGTTCTTCTATACGGCAGTGAAACGTGGACGATGTACCGTCGGGATGTGCGATATCTCGAGCAGTTCCATCAGCAGTTTGTGCGACGAATTTTGCGGATCGGTTGGGGCGCCAGAGTTGCAGACACGGAAGTGTTGCGCCGAAGTGGGATGTATGAAGTGGGTGGCATACTTTTACTGCGACACCTGAGATGGCTCGGTCATGTGAGCCGTATGGATTCGACGCGAATACCGAAACAACTTTTATACGGTCAGCTGAGTATAGGGAAGCGGCATGCTGGGAAACCAAAGTTACGTTACCAGGACATGATTAAAGTGAGCCTCACACGTTCTAATCTTGATTGCAGATCATGGGAATCGAAGGCGGTTGATCGGCGTGCATGGCGCGATCTAATCAAGAAGGCAGCTGCTGAAGTGCGGGAGAAGGCCCTCATGCATGCAGAGAAGAAGCGGCAGTTGCGGAAGCGGCAAACACCGATGAATTGTACTCCATCGACATCGAGCACATGGTGCTGTAGAACATGCGGTCGCGAGTGCCTTAGTCAGGCAGGCCTAGGAAGCCATGAGAGAGGTCACTCGGGACCACTGCCGAAGCGACGACGGGTCCCGCAGTGAACGTAGGCAGCACCGGCGCAGCGTTTGTATGCACGCTGAATTCGATTTACTAACCGCATGGTTGCATGCTAAGTCTCTTTATTTCAGGTGGTGGGTTTTCGGTTCTCTCCTAATGCCTTTCTTTCTCATATAAATGTCTAGTGGGCCATGCGCTGTGCCATTTGGGGCCACTACAGAAGCGACGACGGGTCCTGCAGAGAATTACGGCGAGCCGGCGCAGCGTTTGTAGGCACGCTGAATTCGATTTACTAACCGCGTGCTTGCATGCTGTCTCTTTATTTTAGGTGGTGGGTTCACAGTTTTTACCTTAATGCTTTTCTTTCTCATATAAATATCTCCCTGTACTCTATTCCATTAACTTGCACACATCGCTTCAGCCAATTGTATTCGATTTCCATAAAATTTTTGTGTTCGTGCCATTCCATGAACTATACTTCCTGACCTCGTGCACTTAGCTAGGATCTGTTTGTAAACAACTTATTACATTTGCTAGTTACTTAAGGTTAATATCACCGTTTCCTTATGCATTAATCAAATTTTTCTCTTTTTCTTTCTCTCACTCTCAAGTGTTTGGCTGTTGTTTGATATCCCTGGTGTGGCTGCGCTTAATGTGCATGTTGACAAGGTGCCTACCTGTCTATTACCCACTACCTCGTCCATACTGGCTCCAGGAGACAGTTGGTCGTTGCTGGAGAGGACAGGGTGCACGGTCCTTGTGGCCGTGTTAGGCTCGAAGAGTGGTTCCATGCAGTCAGTGTGGAGCGGACTACGGTCCAGCCACCGCCTTGTGTGCGCTTGATTCCCAAATACAGTGTGCTTGTTTTTGCCTTTGAAGGAGTGTGGGCCGGCTCCGTTGATGAAAAGTGGTTTCCATCCGCATGCCTCCCGGTCTTATTCCTTCGGGTTTACACTGGATATGAAGTGTGTGTGGTTGGAGCTGTGTGTGGTGCAGCGCAAGCCATCCATGGTCCCTCTGTAGGCTCAGGCGTCCTGTGGCTTGCCACAGTGATAGGCAAATCCGAAACCGGATGCCGCCAACCATATCGTGAAAGCTGAGCTGAGGTATTGAAGTCAAGCAGCTATTGACATACTAGTTTGAGTTTAGGAAAGCTTTGTCTACTCCATCCATCTCAGGTTCTCACTAAATAAGCAACTTTGCAAGTTATTTGCTGTCGCCTATAAATGAGTGTTTGCTTTCTTTGGAGATTGAAGGATGATGTGTGATTGGGATGTATACTTCAACTTATTCGAGCTGTTTTAGCATTGTTTCGTTGAACTAGTATAACCACATTTATTGTTTTTAAATTGTGTAAGTTACCTACCAATTACCCAGCTCCTGAGAGCCTGTGGTACCATCGCTTCCATTTGATAAATGATCTTAGGATCAGCAATATTGGGGCTAAACTTTGGGGTTAGGACGCTATTCAGTTTGTCTTGGAGAGAATCTTGGATTAGGCAGCTTTCTGCTTGATACTCGTGAATCAGGTGCTTTGCGCTGTCTTTTGTATCAGACCGGGCAATTCTATTACGTGTTTGGGCGAAAGTGGAATCGCTGGATTTTCTCCGCCGATTCGGCTAGCAGTAGTCCCCATTTCAGCCTATCATAGTGGGTGCAAGTACAAGAGGACCAGTTACGAAAGATTCCATATGATGTGGTTTACTCATTCCACTTACTCAGTCTTAACCGCCGCTATGTTTTTTTCAAATATTATCAGCTTTCGTATGAACGGACGTGCAATACTGCAGGCAGACTTGTATAACCTGCGCTTTACAGGATACACACAAAATAAAGAGTCTATGGCTAGCCGACAGTAGATTAAAGCCGAAATCACGGGGACAAGGGTATCCCAAACTTTACTTAGTTTGATAATGTATTTACTGCAAAAAGGGTGAACTATAGTGGAACTGCTCCTTGTGCTCGGTGAGCTAATGCGCTGACGTCCATTTCCGTCAGTCTCCATTGTCTCCGTGTTATTTTGGCCGCCTCAAATGCCCTTCGCTGTGGTACACCGCTTTTAACTTCAAACGATCGCTCACGATTACGTACACAGTCACGTGATAGTAGTAAATTACTACTCCTTCAAATTGGTGACGCTGCTTAGAATGCGCGAATTTGTAATTTTTGCAACGTTTGCATATTATGTTGTATATGTGCAGTCGGGACTGCCGAAGAATTCCGTGTCCTTGTTGTGCGTGGGTCGTAATAGACGGATAGCTGCTGCAAGACAAAATGGATAATTCATAGGCGGCTGCATAGTTACATTATGACCACATGGCAAGAGTCGAAGCTGGATGGAGTGTGTGCCGTATACATCTTATGATCATCTGTACGGCGCTGTCACAGCTGACAATAGAGGACAGGGACTGAGTTTACTGGGTGAATAGCGAGATAACATGCACCGGAGATTACTCTAACAACACCAAATACGAATATGAATGCAAAGTCAAGTAGAAACGACAATCACTATCTAGTCTACACTTGACAACGTTCTATGCTTTGGTTTGCTAAGGGGCGATTCGACACACAAATTATGAAAACCGTTGTAGTGCACAATGTATTTTGGGCCCTGTATTTTGATGCAGCGTTTGCGTGAAACCCATGAATTGTTTATGATTTCCGTACAGTTGTTCATTAGATATCATTAAACATGAAACGTCTTACAAATAATCTGAAACTATATTAGTGCAAAATGGGAGGAATCTGCATGGCAGCTCAATTAATATTTGCAAGCTTGCGTGCAAAACGCATATTCAAACAGTTACAGAGCAGTCTTTTGATAAGGTTGAACCAAATATCATGAAAAAGGTGCAGTTAAATCGTAGAAATTTTATGCGCTTTCTAACTTTAGATATTGCTCGCAAATGTGCAGATATATTAATCCGGAAATACACGTCACCGTTCCACCTTGAATGTGTTTCAAATCTCTGTACATCTTTGTGCTATCATACCTCCTGAGGCAATCCAGCGGCAAGCAACGAAAATTCCAACAATCATAATACCAGCAAAGTTAAACGAGCAAAAATCTGCAACTTGTTATATACCGTACCATCGGACAGTAACTGCAACATCACTATATTCGGGTTAAAACAAATGATTACTTATATATATCTTAGACTGCTTTACAGTGTTTGATATGTTCCATATCTAACAACAAACTAGTCGTCAGGATAATTTGTTTAACATGGTGCTGCTAAACGGTTGTTTGTGTACCGGAATTGGTTGTAGTATGCATTCAGTTGAGGGTTCCGATTGCTTCTGATTCTGGAGCATACTAGATCGTAAGAAACCGAGGTGCTGAAAGACAAAAGTGATACTTGGTAGGCGGCTGGATAACCACCTATTAAATGTCGGAGCCGGATGAAACGTGTGCCTATGTTGCACCTCGTTACAAGCTGGACGTCATTATTACAGCAGCTAGTCATAGACCAGGCGTGGAAACATGCACCAGAGATGGCTGATCTAACGATACTAAAGACGAAATGGCAAAGCAAATAGAATAGGAAATGATAAATACAATATAAGCTACGCTCAACCGCGCCTTATTACTTGACTTGATAGAGTGGAGTTTTGACGCACAGCAATGGGCTTCTGCGTGTTCAATGAAAGCTAAAATCTGTAGCCCCGTAGCTACGGTGTCATTGCTTCATTAGTATTATGCTTCATGATCTCAAGTGCGGTCGTTTTTGCAGGTTTCTCGGCAATCATACCGCTTTATTAATTTCATTTAAATGTTTAATGTGCCTACGAAACCAGGCTGCACCCTAACATGGTGAGACGGTTTGTTCACGTCATTGACCCATTGAGGTATACTTTGTGGTGCCTCCGGGCCACTTGGGAGCTGCTGCTGCCATGTTGGTCAATGTTGTCAGACAAACTCACCGTCCTGGTCTTCCAGGTTCGGGGTTCGAGGTGGGATGGTGCATTTCTGTAAAACTAAATCATTGCCACCTCCTTGATGTCTTGCGGACAGGCTTTTGACACAAAGACTTTGGTGGTGAACCTTAATCGTCTTCCTGTTTAAGTCTGAACGCCCTGACAGTATCTCAGCTCATATACAAATATGACTATTTCCTAAAGTATTAATTACATCCTGCACCGGCCTTCGCGCAGCTCATCAAGGGTCGCCTTATTTGCTGCATACAGCAGGGCCGATGCGTAAAACATGCCACTGCAGGCGCCTGTCCTCTTTCTTTTTCACCTGCCACTCTTACTCCCAATCCAACCCCCATTGGTAACCTTTATTCTAGATTCTCCAGCTTAATTGACAGCACCCGTAATGTCTCTGGAGTCGAACCAGCTGCAGCTACCTTCCCGCTTCACCCACTAGAAGCCTATCAGTAACAGTCCCTTATAAGTCCTTGCTTTCCCGTTTCCCTGGCGGCCTTTAACGTTCCCACTCAGAGAGAAATAGTTCGACAGGCCCCACTCGCACACACGTTTGACATGCCTTGTATGTGCTTGTGCTTCGTTTCCGAAACCAAGCTCAATGACTCACATGGAGTTGTTGAAGTAACTGAACCCGGCTTGTTCTATCGCTATTGGCTGCACGCTTCCGGACACACAGATGCGGCAGTCCCTGGTCTAGCTGGGGTAGGTATCGTACTCAGTCCCAAGACTGACACATTGTTGGTTGATTGGATTCCGGTGAACAGTCGTTTGTGTCCAGCCAGTTTGACGACAACGACAAAGAATGATACACAATGTAGCACAAGCGGCTGTTTGTTAGTAGTTTGCTTACGCTTCTACCGACTGCAGTACTGATGCTAAAATGTACCCATTCTAACACGGACTGGACGCACTAGTACACAGTGCTACTAGTTCTGAGAGCATAATACTCGCAAAGGATATAAATGCACATGTAATTCTCCTGGGCCGTTCAGAAGCTCAACTAGGTGATAACTCTGGACTTAACTCCGAACGTACGGACAACGGCGAGCTTCCTTTGTAACTGTGTGTGGAGAACCAGCCGTTTATTACTAGCACTGCTTTCAGACGCACCGGGCGCCGAGGTGCCTCTTGGCGTCCTCCTGTACCTAGCCGAAGATGGATCTGCATAGATCACATTGCCATAAGTTACGGGTGAAGTGGTTCCATGCTGGATTGTCACTTGTACTAGAGCACTTGCGTCGACTCTAATCGTGCTTGGGTACGCTGTCACATTTCTATGAAGGAGATGCGGTCTTCTTCAAAACACTTACCTCATTGTTCGAACATATATGAAAGAAATAAACCTTCCCGGCTAACTGGAGTGAATCAGTCATAGTAAAAATATACAAAAAGTGCAGTCGCACTGAATGTGCATACCAAAGTGGGATAAGCCTAATGCCAGTTGTGACAAAACCACTCGCCTCAGCCATCGTGCGTTTCCTCACTGAGAAACGGGAATCCCGGATTAAGGAACGACAGGCAGGTTTCCGCCCCAGACGTAACTATATATGCCATATGTTCACTCTGTGACGGGTGCTAGAGCAGCGCCACGCACACCGCAATCCGACGATAGCTGTGTTCCACTACTTCAAGGGTGCCTTCGATTCAGTTGCTCGAAGCATTCTGTTCGAAATACTTGTGCGGAAAGGTGTTCCCAAGAAATATGTAAAACGTTTACGTGCTCTTTACTCGAACGCTACAGGCCCCATCAGGGCCTGTGTTAGCAAAAACAGGTGGCGTTCGTCACAATTGTCTAATTTCCCCATTTTGTCCCCTTTCATCGTGGACTGCATCATGGTGTGTTCCCTTGCATACTCACATGATGCACATGTAAACATCCTTCGTTTTGATAGGGTAGTTCACATTGATTATGCAGACGACATTGTCTTGCTGTTCAACGATAATAATAATCTGTGTAGATTGGTCCCATCTTTCGTTATGCGCTTTGCTGCTGTACCGCCAGCTACTTGATCAACCTTCGATCATCGATAGAGAGGAACTCGAGTTAGTTACTCAATTCACCTACCTTGGTATCTGCATCAGCAATGATGGATGTATAAATTCTAAGGTAAATTCAAACGAAGATTGGGATGCGCCTTGGCCGAATCAATTTGCAAACGAGGTATCATTGACTCATCAAAAAAACGAGTAACTGCCGACCTATCGGTCGGCATTCTCCCACACGTGACCGCTTCACCACTCTGTGGGCTTCTAGAGACCGAGAAATTGGCCTGCTTGTATACGAATGCTCAGGGTCTTTCTAACAAACTGGCCGAAATGAAAGATCGCCAAGCTTCCGGGTCGTATGATATCATTGATATCTCCGAGACGTGGTTGCAAACGGGAATGACGGACGCTGAAGTTTCGCTACCGGGCATGTTGCTGATCCGGAACGACTGGCTCACAAAAGGAGGAGGGGTAATTCTGTATTACCGAAACGACTTGCAGTGCGATGCCGTGATGGATTCAGACTCGCAGTTCCTCGACGCTCTTGGGTGCCGGTTGCAGTTAAAAGCAGGGACGCTTGTCTTATTGTCCTGGTGTACCGCGCCCCTTACTCAACACCCGATACCGAATACCACCTATCGGCTGTTTTAAGATGCAGTTTACAACACAAGTACACTCACATCCTTATCATTGATAATTTCAACGTACATTGTTTAGAAGCCCCTGCCACGACCGGAGAACAATTCAAAGTCGATCTACAAGATCTAGTAAATACTGTTCCTCTTTACAATCACATCACTTTGCCCACTCGGTTCAGAACTGGTAACAGGCCATCTGTGCTGGATCTTGTGCTTACCAACGAGGAGCATATGATTGATGTGTTGGTTTTAGACTGCCCGTTAGTTCGCAGTGATCACGCAGTCATCAGTTTCAACTTCGTCTGCTATGCAGAATATCTGAATGAGAACGATGAGACTGTGCGAACCACTAAAAACTACCATCGATTAGCCCAGCTCGTCAGCGCCACAACTTGGCCGTTCCTCGAGGAAGAACCCCCGGAAGTCGCGTGGCTCGAGTTCGTCAAAAATTCAGTCAGCTGGTTGCAGTGGCTTCAGAGAAACAAGTATGCTATAAATGTAAATCCATTTCTTACCTTAGGAGCAGAACTCGAAAATGGATGGCAGTACGCAACGCAGCATGGCGAGTGTACAGAGAAACTTCAGCACAAGAAACTTGGATCATTTACGCAGCCCAACGTAACCACTGCACTCAACTGTTAAGGGAAGACAAGGCCGCCTATCGGCATAACATCGCAAAAACATTCAGTGTGAACCACAAACTGCTGTACAAGCAGGTTAATAGACTGTGAAATGTGAGGCAAGGATTTTCTCCACTCAGGCTGCTGATGGCCCAACAAGAACGGCTGTGGAAGCAGCAAACGCGCTGCAGATGCATTACGCCCCCACGTTTCAAAGTGTCTTGCCACCATTTGGTCTACCAAGCTTTGTCTTCTGCTCGCCAGGACTAACTCACATTACTTTTACCGCAGAGGTTTTATTGCAAAAAGCTGACTTCTCTACGCAAACACAGCTCGCCGGGTTTCGACACTATTCATCCAGAGGCTTTGGGAGCAGCAGCAAGCCAACTGGCAGGAACTTTAGCTCAGTTTTTCCTGCGCTGCTTAGACAAGAACCAAGTCCCCACCATGTGGAAGCTTGGAATAATAAGCCCGATTCACAAATGTGGAAGCAGAACTGATCCCTCCAACTACTGCCCATTAACCCCTCTTCCTATACTCTCCAAGGTCATGGAATTCATAGTTGCCGATTCACTGGTGTGCTATCTGGAAAACTGCAATCTCAACACTCCTGAACAGGACGGTTTCCGTCGAAGCGGTCACGTACAACGAATTTACTAATTGCACGCAGTAGTTGGACCGAGGCGGCTGACGCTGGAGAAGGTGTTGATGTGATCTATCTGGATTTTTCCAAGGCTTACGATCGTCTAGACCATCGGATATTACTTTCCAAGCTGCAGCATTACGGGTTTGGAGACCCTCTTTTAAGCTGGATTGCCAACCTTCTACTTCAACGGCAACTAGTGGTCAGAGTTCGGAGCTCTTTATCGAATCCCAAACGAGATAAGTGTGGTGTACAGCAAGGCTCAGTTCTAGGTCAAGGTTTGTTGTTGGTGTCTATTGATGATCTTGCACAAGGAATCGCTTTAAACTTCCTAATGTTTGTCGACGATATCAAGATCTGGCGCAGGATCCAGGTGAACGCCGACCAACATGTGCTTCAGAGTGAACTAGATAGGTTATCGATGGTCAAACCAAAACTTACTGCACTTCAAGGTCAGTAAATGCAAGGTGCTTTCCATCTGGCATCAGGGCAGCTACTCTTACCAGATCGGAACGAATAAAATACAACGATCGACTCTCCAACGGGACTTGGGTTGCTCCAGGCAATCCTAAAAGTCCTCGAAGATCGGGAGCCAACACGTCAGGCTGTTGCGACGGGCGTTTTGACAAATAAACAGCTCCATATTTCGACAAATTCTTAGTGCTTATGTTCGCCCGCATGTCGAATACGAATTCAAGCCTGGCATCCATGGATGAAACATGACATTATTGCAGTGGAGCAGCCAAAATGTCGGACATATAAAAACGTAATTGGAATGCGCAACCTTTCCTACGAGGAGAGGTTGCAACGATCGGGGTATACAGTGGAAGCTATGACAGACTACGAGGCGACTTGATTATGGCATATTTGATTCTGTGAAACTCACATCATGTGTGCCGTCCTATACTGCAACACAACAGCAATACAAACTTGAGGGGCCATCCATTAAAACTCGCAGAACAATACAGTCGTCTGGAGTGCCGCAGAAATTTCTTTTCCATTCGTGTCTGTCACCCGTGAAATGCTCTCCCAGAATCGGTCGTCTCTGCACCGACACTAACAGTATTTAAAAGACGGTTGGACGATACACTCATCCACTTACACTTTGTCACTTAACACTACGTCCCCATCCTACGTCTGGAGTATACCATGGAATTATTTGTTGTTAACTGTGGGTGTTGTGAATCTAAGAGGATCGCAGGACACCGGCGAAGCAAACGATAAGTCCTTATTTTTAAATTTAAAGTATTAACTATTGTGATTGTGATTGTATGTTGTTGACAATTTGTAGACGTCTTGAACCTAAATATTTGCCTAGATCATTTAGTTTTCTGGTAAGTCCCCCTTCTCATCTATTTATTCTTCGTTCCGTAAGTCATGATGGCGACATGGCAGCGAAACATCGGCTCAAATGGCTGATGTACGCCTGTTGCTTATAATAATGATGCACATATGTGCGGTTCCGTTTATTTAAGTGCGCTACAGCCAAGCGGCACAGTCGAAACTGTATTTTCTAATGCATTCGCCATGGATTCTATTTTCCAGTGCTAGCAACGTGCGTTTCCTGTTACAGCTGGATGAATTCGATTGTAGTTTTAAGATTTCGTGCTTTATCATTAGGTAGATTTTGCTTTATGCAGTAGCAAGAATAGCAAGCTTTTGCCTGTGAAATAAGGATGGGTCATTTATCTATGTGTTCGTTACGCACGTCGAGATTATGCAAATAAACGAATCTGACTATTATAGTGAACTGTCGCTTTGATCATTCTGTTTCGTTCAGGTCACATGACACTAATGCGTTACTTGCGAGAATCTCATACGAAAGTATAGCAAGTTAAATGTTAAAGCCTTCTAGTTGATTTAAAAACAACCAGTAAATCATTTATTTTTTAGCGACACTAAACTAATTGCCGCGTGAAAACAGGCGAGTTGTAACAGCTTTCCAGGTCTATGAAAGAACACGGACTAGCGTATGTTATTTTGAAAACGACTAATGCACGCAAGCTTTATTCGCTTGACAGCAACAAAAGGAATGAAAATCGCCCATTTTCACAAGTTTTCTGAGTGAAGGCTACTCGTGGTATAAACCGCAGATAGAAGACTTCGATGAAACCATTACACATCGCTCGCGCCTTCAAACTAGTAACTTATGTTATAACCCACGGGATGGGTTACGATGGGACAAAATGCGTCCCTATGTCGGGAAGACTACTTTTCTCCGTTCACATTATTCAAATGTTTGCGATATAATGGGTCATGACTTTCCTAGCAGTACCAATATGATGAACAAAGTGGCTGCTAAAATACGTACAATGCGCGCAGTTTTCCAGTGTGACATATGTTGTTGTGCCAAGTGCACGTCTGTTCGTTCATCAGGAGAAATCTACGTTACGTATCATGAGATCATTCTGCAGGGAAACATCAATCGAGTACGTTTTACTTACATTGAATGACAACTTTGGAAACGGTGATTAACTACAATCGCTTTCAATCCCCAGTGTTTCTCCTTTATAATTCCAACAAAATGGACCGCACTTGCGTGAAATGACTTTCAACAGGAAAGCAGATTGCACGGTTGAGCAATTTGTAGGTAGGAAGCGTTTTATGAAAACACAATTATGCTGATCGTAAAGCAGCTATGAGGCAAGAGCTCCAATAAACGGTTTGGTTCTGTGAGTGTGGATGAAATCAATTCTGCGTTCCTCAGAGGATTGGAAATCAAAAATGACAGGCAAGGAAATTAAACATTAGGGTGATGGAAACCAACCTATCGGTGGCATGTTCGGACGTAAGTGCATTGTTTGCGTTAATAAAAATGGACGGCAGGACTGGACTCATGTCCTGCCCTATTTGTGCCATGTGGATGAACTTTAAGCTAGCATATCTTTGCTGGGTATAGAAGTGGTGAGAACTGATAGGAAGCCTACCCCGCTTTCGCTAAATAAGTTAGAATTAAATGGCAAACTGCGAGTAGTTCGTGGCTAAGTCGTATGATAGGGGTTTGGTCAAGTTTTCGATGCCTTCCCGATTTTCTTTTCCTTACCTAGTTGTGGCAATTGGAAGCTCGTAAGTAGGCTAGTATACTGTTCGACATTGTCGGCTACCACGGACTCGTTCGTATGCCTAATCTCTACATATTGTTGTTCCAGCGCGGTGTTATGTTTGTGGGGCTCTCAACGACCGGGAATGCTACAGAATTACAAGGACGCTCTAATTCAGGGTTTTGTGCGTCAAGACGGATAGATGGATGGAACTGATCAATTTATTACTAGTTGCGTGGACAAAAAGGCGTCAGTGATGAGCCAAACGGAGCGCAGCTATTGTTCGATGTTTTCGGTAATTCGTCATTTATTGCACGCTTTACTGTTCGACGCGCAGCTATGCGTAACACTAAAAAGTTGGCTGTCTTTCTTACATCCAATCCGAAATCATATATGTTCGTGTTGTTGCGATCCATGAGGACATTCCGCAGTTCTTAATTGCTCAGACGGACTACAACCTCGATAACCAGACGCAATAATCCAGATTACCACGCTCATTAGGAGTTTCCATCCCTAAGTAGCACTATCCACATAGTGACCGGAGCTCAAAAATATGGGAACACGTTCGTTCGTCCAGTACGACGGTGCTTTGCAGTCTCGCTCACCGGAGCTTCACAATCCATGCAAACCTAGTCTCCGACTGGAGTGACGCTCGTACTGCGAGTAGCCTCGAACTGCCTTCAGACGTCTATGTGAGTGCTGCTCATTGTGAATGTCAGCAACACCTCTGTATGCACAGCTAAAAGGCTACAAAGGCTCGTGTATGTGTGACGAATTCAAAGGAGCACTGATGAATTCCTTACATTGGTAGCCTTTCCTCAAGCATTCTCATCATAAAAGCCAAAGGTAGTGATGACACCGCTAGCGTGAATGAGCCGCGTTAACTCCTGGCTACCAAGCGCTTGCTGCTTACAATATTCCACATTCTTTCGTGCATGCCATTGAACAAATTGGGTGTAGTGATCCACAATTATCCCTGGACATCAAGTACCCTACATTGCTTCCTCGCTTTAGAATGCATTTTGAAAATTCGGTGTTCAATAACCAACAAGTTACGATGCAAGCGCCCACATGTTGGCTCGTCCGTGTGTAAACTGAATAATCCCGGCAAGTAACTGAATAACAATTAACTTGCTAATGTTCGTACCACAATTTCTGTTCCACATATTAGTCACGAGAGTCAGTGTAGGTATATTTCCCTCTGTTCAATCGTCATACTGAACTCATTTTCGCTTAGCAAAAGGCAACTATTAACCAGATAAGCGGCGGAAGGGCAAAGGTGTCTGCCACAATTTGCCTTAGAAGTGGTCAATTATCTGGACTAGGTTAGAAGTAGGTCAGTCCAATTGTGGTGGTACGGTAGCATTTAAGTAAATGTTGCATTGAAAAATAAATCCACGCACAGTAACGATTAAACTGCAGCGCAGAATAGCTAAAACCGTTTGAGCAGTTTTCGATAGCCGAATGTAGGACAATATGCAGCGGGATTTACTATATGTATTCTTCCTGTGATCTCGTCATAGCGGTTAGCCGAGAATCTGTAATATTACAGCCTGTTAAGACGTATATCGGATGGCCTCTGCAGCGCACACTAACGATAAGACTTCAATATTTCATTGCTACCTCTTATCTGTGCATCATTCCGCCTGATAACCGTATTGGTGGTATGTGCTCACCTATTGCTCTATATATTGTGGATGCCCACATTACTGACTAAATGTATGTTTGCCATTTGGGTTGACATTTAATTATTAACTAACCAACAACACTCGTATTGCTTGCTTTTAATTTTACGTGAGATCTTCCAACACTAGTGGAATATGACTGTTATCTTTTCATGCAATCCGTATTCTCACACGCTTGTAGTGTTATTGCTCATGAGGGTTATTCTTTCTCCATCCAGTTTTTGGTAGTTCATACACAAGTTTGGACAAATGCGCGTTCTCAAAACTGCAGTATTGCTACCCGAACTAGGACTTTTGGCACGTCAACTGATATCACAGTATGAATGTCTAAGTGGAATTCATTTGTAAACAATTCTTAACGCCACGCTTTGGCCTGACAGACTGATGAGATTTTCCCTCGCGTAACACCATTATCTGCTGGATCGACGTCTAATTGGGACTCGCTTAAATTATAAATCCCGCTAACATCTGTTCGTGTCTCGCTACGTTCCCACTTGACAGACGGATTTTATTACATTTCCTCTCGTGTGGCACCGTGACTTATTGCGGGTTGCAATTTAGGTCAGTGTATCCCATCTCAAGTGTCGCTATGCGCACCCTACTAATATTGCCGTCTTCAGGTAAAAGCACTGAGGTTGAGACTAGTCATTAAGGTTGATTCCGGAACAACGACAACACGATGCGACATTCAAATCAAAATGCCTGCGCATAGGCAGCATTCTAGGCACTGAAGAATTGGTCGAGATATGCTAGCGGTCAGAATGAATGACCAGGGGGAAATACAAAGTAATACAAGACGGACTATTCTTGCTATTCTTGCTACCTTCTCAAGTGGAGTTCATTATGGTGCTTTACCGATACGTTGAGCTACGGCATCTTCCTCTTCATAGTATCATTCGGCGGCGAAGCACATCACTATGTAAGCTCAATGCTATTACTCACCAGACAATGCTATTGACATTCTGCTCCTTGATATCGATTTGTAGATTACATAACCATAGCTTGACAAGCTGCCCAATGCTATAACTAGCATGACGCTTAGAGAGCTGGTGCGTCGCAGAATACTGGTTAAGTCCATACATGAGCTCATTCGTATTTGACGTGGGAGCGGTGTTTCACAGCAAAATGTGTGTTTGTTACGGATCAGTGCCAAAGGAGCAAATTATTGAGTTTGTTTTCAGTTCGATGGATACCCTTTAATCAAAGGGTTACCAGCATTTGACCGCTTACAGTAAGTCTAAATTGTAAGGTTTAACATTTGGAACACAATGCTCAACGATTGTTTCTCGTATGACCAAGTTGGACTATGCATTCGTTGAGAACTTTCCCTGACAATTCTGTGGCAAGTGAACAATGCAGACAATTTACCGACTAAGGATTATTACGATGTAATCAGTTCATGTTACACTCCGCAGGTGAATTATGAGAGTGAGCATACATATATTTCCGGTTGTTCATCAGCCATACTGAATTTACCGGAGTTTAGGAAAGTGCACTTACTAAGCGGATGGAAAGCGGGAGCGCAGAGATGCCTACCAGCAGTGGCAATACACATGGGTAATCTCTTGGATTGACTAAGCAAAAGGTAAACCCAACGGGAATGGTACATCAGTGTTTAATATATTACGTCGGAAAGGCATCGGCACATAGCGACAATCGGTTATTGAGCACCGAGTAGCTGCACCCGAGAAGTACGATACCGATTTTTCTCCGATAGCTTGTGACCACAGCAGAGTACACATCGGTATGTACAAACGGTTGGGTACTTGGACATTTGCAAACCAATGCAAACACTGTTGGTCAAGTCGCATTTTTGACAGTAGGCAGCGGGACTTAGTTGATGTCACCTGTCAATATCAATCTTTCTTTGAGTAACTGCACATACCTCGGGCAGCCGATGGCCGAACCGGTCGGTGACACAGAGAGCCATAACAATCGCATGATGTGCGATCCCCCTCATCCGTTACACAAACCAGACGGTACGTATAGGTGGCAAGACATAAGTGCACACTATTTTACTGTACCACTTGTTTATTTTTCATTCTACATAGCAGTTGCTTCACTATTCCCATATTGGCTTCCTTCAAATATGGATGCCCAAGGTGTAAGGTTGTCCCGTCTAAATGTTGAGGAAAACAACGACAGTTCGTAGTGGGTACTTATTATTATGCCTGTGAAAATGGTTGTTACCCTGAAGTCCGAACGAAACCCATGCATTTTTGTAATACCGTTGATAATGAGGCCTAATTTGTCTATCCAGTTTTCGACTGATCACACTTAAGTTTGGATAAACGCATGTGCATATGTTGTATTCGAACTGCCATTGGACACGGATGATGCCAATCCATGTATATATGTATACCGAGTGAATTCGACAAAGATAATCACACCGCTTTTGTAGGGTCAACATAATGCATGAAACCGTCACTTGAGCAAACGGAAAAAAACATTAACAGAATATGAAGCAGGCGAGATTATGACAAACTCATGTTGATTTCAGGCAATATTTTGATCGATGCGAATTCCGTGGACTGCTGAAAAGGGCGATCGCTCAGGTGCAAGCGAAAGTATTATTGTACGCGGAATAAAAGCACGATGTGTACGCTCCCATTCGATTTACTAATCCAGACCAATAAAGCGGCGTATATAGTACGTTTGCCTGAGTGATGAGGAAACTTGCATTTCAGAAGTAGAAGTTGTCTGAGCTCCCCAGAGTGGCTGCGCATGATGCGCATGTTGGCAAGGTGCCTGCCTGAATAATACCCACTACCTCGTCCATACTGGCTCTAGGAGACAGTTGGTCTTTGCTGGATGGGACGGAGGACACCGTCCACATGACGGTGCTAGACTCAAAGAGGGATTCCATCCTGTGTGAAACGGGATTAGGTGTAGCCCCCGCCATGTGTACGTCTGGTGTGCATGATTTCCCCATTAGGCTGGAATGCTCCTGTTCTGCTTGTTGAAGGATTATGGGTTGGCTCCATTGATGAAACGTGGCTCCCATCCACATGCCTCCCGGTCTTATTCCTTCGACTTTACACCGGATATGGGGTGTGTCGGTGGAACTTTGTGTGGTGCAGCGCAAGCCACCCGTGGTCCCCTTTGTAGGCGCAGGCATCCTTTGACTGTCCACAAGGAGGCCACAGTGACAGGCAAATCCGGATACGGATGCCGTCATACCATGTTGGACACAAGATTTTGATTCATATCTTAATAGCACGACTAGCTTTCTCTAGCCTGAGTCACCTATGGTGCCGTCGTGATGTTCGTCTCTCCATGAAAGTGAGAGTTTTTTGGGAGACTGTACGCCCTGTACCGTTGTACGCTTTCGATATATTGCCTGTTCTTACCGCTGACCTGCGCCGCCTGTCAGTCTTCGAGCACCGTTGCTTTCGCTGCGCTGCACTTGTGCGGTGGCCACACCATGTAACCAATGGGGAAGTTAGGCAGCCTATCTTAGATGGAGGCAGCCACTTGTTCGAGCGGCTAGTCCAGGTCGTCCGGTTTTTGACTTGGACACGGATCATGTATGCCTGTTAAAAGTTTTCTGCATCGGAAGTTATTCGCGATTGCTGGACAGAGATGGACGCGGCGCGGTGAACAAGCTGCGTCTTAGAAAAACGGCATGTAATAGCTCATGAGGCAATTCGTATCGGTTGGTTGATCTCGACTCCCTGATTGGGTTTTCACAGTACAGCGTATTGTTGACTGGAGACTGTGGATGTCATAACTCCAGGCTGACGTTAATGGCATACATGTATCTTTGCATGTGGCGGCTAATCCTATAATGAAACAAAAGCAGCTAACAACTGGACAGAATATCGGACGCGTTTACTACTTATTCCCCCATGGTTCCGAAGTTTAACTATATGTTCCATTGCGATATAAATACATATATATACATATATACAAATATATAGATAGATATATATGATGGACTGGCTGGAGGTCCCGCATACATGCTAATCCTCGCACACTCCGGATAAGAGAAGATCGGATCGACTCTGGTTTACATGGTGGCATGGATAACCTGCAACTTTATATTAGATGGCAGCGACAGCATACTTAAGTTTGGTCATCAATGTTTGACTGTGCATTTACTTCGTCTTTTCTCATGTTATTACCTGGACTTCTGTGGAAATTAAACAGTCGCATATAGTGACTGACTAGAGAGCAGCATGATGATGATGCTGTTTCCTGTACTGTTGCACATGCTAGTCATTAGTGTGCATTTATCTGTATTTCTCTTGGTTTGTCCTACGTATTGTAGTTGATTGAGTATATGAAAGTTAGTGGTCTTGTTTGCATGCATCTACTTAAGTACACCCAATCACCTTACAAACCAAAACTAAGCTGCCAACAATATTCCGTTGCTTGTTTGTATCACGATCTAGACCACCTGGTTGCATACGTTTCGCCACCATACGGGTTAGCCTCGTCAGCGCTGTGATCTTTAGAATGCACTCTTGCATCATCGCTATTCTATGGCGAATGCGATTTGCTTGGGTACAGCTGCACTGTAATATGACTAATTCTGACTTAGTTCCATACATTGATCTGTGCTGCACCAGTTTATTACGTAAGTATCGTCGAATTTTTCTCATATTGCGGTTCTTCATCGCAGATTTGTTGTACCGATTTATATTGAAACTAGCTCTTCCTAAGCAGGATTTACCTTATTCCACTTTTATTTATTTATTTAATTCCGTTGTTATACTGTATATTCCTTGTCAGTCTTGTATATTTATTTATTTTCAACTTCTATGTTTGTTCCTGCGTTCCTGGGTGTGGCTGCGCTTGGTGTGAACGTTAACAATAAGCCTACTTCTCTAGCACCATTCACCTCAATTACGGACATCAAAAACGATGCACCGTTGCTGGAAGGACTGGGTGTACGCTCCTCGCAACCGTACAAGCTCAAAGAATGCTTCGATTCATTCAACATGGAGCGGACTGTAGTCAAGCCGCAGCCTTGCGTATAGCTAGAAATATGGAGTGTGAGCCGGCTCCGTTGATGATATGTGGCTCTCATCCAAATGTCTCCCGTTCTTATTCCTTGGTGTTTACACTAGAGAAGTGGGTGTGTATGGAGCTGTGGGCGGTTTAGCGCAAGCCACTATTGGACCCATTGTAGGCGCAGGCTTCCCGCGGCTGTTTTCTGGAGGCCCTATTGACTGTCAAATCCGTCACGAATGACGACAATCGGTCTTGGAGTTTGCTAACAGGGGGTAACCAAAGGACAATTGTAGTGCACCTTATCGTATCTCTAGTTTACTGCACTTATCCATTTTCATCGTTTACTCCAAGGAAGCGATAACGTTTGCTTGATTGAGGTAAATACATATCCGAAATTGGCGTCTGTTGGTGTCTGCTTACTACCTATGTGGTGTCCAAAGAAAGAGGAAAACTTTCGGCTGGACACACTATTTGGTATAACGAAGAACCCATCTCAATGACATTTGTGATATGAGAATTTCCCCTTCCCTATCATTTAGCTGCGCAGCAACAACGATCTCACACCAACATGGAGCTGTGTTTCTTGTTATTTTGTAGTGGAGTTCTCATATTTCCATCAAATCTTGAGCCGTTAATCTTACCGCGTCCTCCTGATTGCCAATTATATTGCCACGGGACGCTTATACAATGGGTTATTAGCAACAAATTTATCGGTAAGCAGCTTCATCTATCATACACAAGATACACCGTTACGGGATCTCTATTTCCGTAATTCCCTTAGTGCAACCCTAGTCGGATGATAATTACGTCTCTCTGATTATTACCTCCGTTCCATTTCCAAGTGACAACTTCCTTGTCATCCCAGTGACAAGGAAACCAGTGTTAAATCCTGTGTTTGCCTCTATTTCGTCTTCACGGTCTCATTGGGCAGTACAAATTCTACGACGGTAATCATCTTCCCATGTCGGAGTCGCGACCAGTTGCAAGGTGTCCGACTTAGTATAGATTATGTGACGAAGAACCGTTGACCGGCTAAGCCACTTGGGGCGTGTCAATCCGAACTCGATCAGCCAATTCGTGAGCGGCGCAGTCTAATTGAGCAGCACCGTTGTTATAAATAATGGCGATGTACGCATGCGACATCAAAATAAACTGGCGACGGAGCATTTGCGAACAAGGATGGAAGGTTACACCTATGTGGGAATTATGCTGCAGCAAAAACAAGCTGATGTGCCTGTTAAATGCTTAGATAAACAGGTCTTTCTTTCAAGCAAGCCCTGTTCGTAATTTAAATCGGTGGATAAACATTAAAACAACAGCTTAGAATTTATGTACGATATCTGCACCCTTATTAACGTAGAATGGTGATAAAATGATGCAAGTAATTGTTCCTAGGTGAATTGGCTTGTCAAGTTAAACCACGGAAGAACAAACTGTGCCTTCGTAAAACGTGCAGGACCGAGCATTGCCGGTATCCCAACTTCTTATTTCCAAAGAACTCTCGAGACCTGAACTTTTACGCAGTTATTTGGCAAACTGTTATCACTGTTTAACAAACATTTTTATTGCCAACAGTAGGTCAAAGGTATGGCGCATGAAGTCTTCAATTTTGTAGACACAGTCAATCACGAATATAAACCTTTTCGACTCCGATCATTCACGAAAGATCTATGGAAACGTCTCCTCTTCATCTTTTGCCCTCAGTCAGCTTAAGAATGCGACACCCGACGGCGTCCCCTGTCGGATTTGCGACAAGACAGCACATTTACACTCTAGAAGCTGGATGTGTGATTTCAAATGCCGATCAACTTGAAACACGACCTGCGATGAACCAAAACCCACCAGCATCCAATTTAGCCAATACAATCACAATACTCAGACCGAAATCGTCTGCGCGGTCCGCCATTCACAACAGAGCGATTTCCTTACTCTCTCCATGTCGTTTCTATGATGTCTCGCATTTCCTCCTAAACCGCAACTTTAACCCGCACCGATGCCAATGTTGTAATCTGGTGAAGCATAGTTATGGCTACTGCAGTCCTTCACCAATCAGAGAAGCCAAAAGGGGCACGCCTCCGAAACCCAACACAAAGAAGAGAACGTTTCAAGCGCAAAGCCAAAACTGACCCGGTTGGCCGCTCCATCGTTTTGTTGGTTGCATACCAAGCTAATGCAACAAGCACACGAATTTCATCGAAGTTTTGATCGAAGGTTGACCCGCATGATTATAGTTGGACTCAGTATCAAACTTCACGAATATCTCTGAGTCTCTAGAGATCACTAAACAGACCATCATTTGAGCCGACCTTCTTATCAGTCACCAGTGCATCTATTGTTGAAGTTCATTTAAGCGAACAGCTGCACCAATCGGTTCCGTTTCACGGTGTCCCATTCAAGGGGATACGCTACAGCAACTGAACGAAGCTCAATAAGTTTGAATTTGATTAGCTCGATAATTTGCCCTGGATTTTTGTTCTGTTCGCACCATCTGCAGAGAGGTGCAATCTAAGGTAGATCCGAACATCCAAAACGTTCGCCTTCGCTCGCGCCTTTGGCAAGCAGTCGTCGCCGTCACTCCGAACTCCTGTTCCCTGGCAACAAACGGAGACTAATTAGTATGGCGCACACCCCGAGTATTATCATCCGTTCAAGTGTGGCTGCTACTTTGTCATTCTTAATGCCTACTCCAGGAGGTCTAAAGCTGTGGTCGCAAAATCTTCGACGACAACCGAAGTACTGACATATCTTCATTGAATCTTCAGTCGACACCAACTGTTGAAAATTTTGTATATGCGGCGACGGCTCTCAGTTCACCTCGTCACTGGTTGCGGGGTACTGCTTCAGCCACAGCATCTGCCACCTTCCATCACCGCCACAAAATCCAACCTCATTGCAGAATGGTTTAACAATACATTCAGCGGAGCCTTCTAGTATGTTATTTGGGGATAGAGGACGTTCTATTCAAGTTTCTGAATGTTCCTATTCAGTTAACGCATGACGCCGTACCTAGCACCTCCGGAAATTAATTCACTTGATGAGGTGTGGACAGCTCGAAAGCTACGAATCATTTGCATCATGCTCCTTCTCATCAAGGAGATAACAGTACCAGCTAAAGACTTCGAAAATTTCAAAGTGTTCACAGTGGAATCTCCTTTCTTTACACACAATTATCTAACTGTTAGCCGAAATTGGATCGAAGCAACAGGGAGGATCTGCCACGGTAGTAGACTATCTGACGTCGATGTAGGTTCCAACACAAGAAGCGGCCACACCAACCGACTTTAACCCAGACACGAAACCACAAAGTTCTCCATGAAAGCATCACTGTAGATCTTGCAATAAATGTGCGGAATCTCAACAGGACAATCTGCGTCCTACGAAGATGCTTAACTAATCATTATATTTGAATACCATCGCCGGCAAACAGACCACATACACCGAGGAACAAACCGGTGCACGTGAATTCCTTTCAAAAATGATATCTACTTATATGTAGTGGCTGTTGTCAAGGCCTTGTTCTTCCGGAAAACCTCCTGTCCTCCAGGCTGGCCAGTCGATTTGCCATAGAACGCTTAAGTAATACACTATCAGCGACAACTCTGCCATGGACGTCAATTCGGTCGTTGCTGTTTTTATTAGTGTACTCTTTTGCATCCATTTTGGTGAATAAATTTGTTTCATGTTTATCTATAAAGCCTTAGCAATTTCTGAATTGATATCACGTCCACCCTTGTCCCAATTTTTACATCTTCTTAAAACGTAAGATTTTAGTACCATTAGATTCCACAGACTCAAGAACATACTTATACTCGAAGTAATATTTCAGAAACAGACGTAAGTATCGTGATCGTTAAAACGCTAGTCTCAGGCTTTGTGTTACAAATAAAGCGCAAGTTCCACCGGTAGTTTCCAGTAACGAGCTAAGGATTCTTTATAAAACTGGTGAAAATTAGAGCCTTTATTCAGCCAAGTAGGTAGGTAAATAAAGGAATGTTTCTGTTACAAGTTATTTGGTTGCATTCCGATTTGGCAAATAGGATTATACAACTCTCTAACTGTATTCCCATCAGCACTGGCCTTAGCTTCCTGTCGTTGGCGTAATAAATAACCATAAGCAACGTTGTTGCAGTTCAGTACGTACTAGTTACCTACAAACCAACTTCTATACGCTGATATTTAACTAAATGAGAACAGAATTACTTATATGACTTTCAGTCCGCTATCGTTGGAAAAGTTTACCCTAGTCCAGATGCAGTTGCTTCGGAGTTGCAAGTTTCGTAAACATTACCAGATATTGCTGTTGAAACTGCGTTGTTGTTGGCGACACTGCTGGCGGGTGTGGCCGTAGCTCGCTACACATTGGTTGTAAGCAACCGCTCTTTGAGACTATCAAGGCCACAAGTACCATGTATCTATATCATATCACACGCATATTAGCGTATTGTACCAAGCTTTCAGCGTGGTTCATTTTCGAAATAGCGTGCGTACTTTCAAGTTAGCGAGGCTGAGAACGCCGATTTGGCGTCTTTGACACTCTCATTGGTTATCGGACGTAAACCAATGGGACACCGGTTAGAAGCTGCCAGCATAAGAGACAGACAGTCCAATGAAAGTGGTCGAGCACCGTCTTCTGTTCTGCCTTGATGCCCCTCTGGAGTAAACCTCGATGCCCCCTCGAGTAAACCTCGATGATTGGTCTCCAACCTGAAACCGACCAATAGGCAAATTGTGATGCGTGTCAAAGGAGGAGATGCTAGCTACCACATTATCCAAAGCTTAAGACTTAACCAGTGAGGACAGACATACTAACCAGCATATGAAGCGGTCTATGGCGATCACTGGCGGCTACCTAATGGTGGCTTATTCAGCGGCCTAACCATGGTGGCGTAGACAGGCAACCATCTAACTGGTATTCCACAGTGCAGCAATGGCTGCTAGGCGGTTAGACAATTGTGTGCGAATGTCATTGCAACGATCCTGGGGGACATAGTTCCCACAGAAGTTAGTAGACCAACCTGAAGCTGAACAAGGAAAATTCTAAGGGTGCTTAATTCGATCACAGTTGATGACTCAACAAAAAATAATAGGATTCTAAGTGGGGCGCTGACACGACGTCAGTGAGTGTTCGTTTCCCTGCATACCAATGGGCGAAATGTTAATCATTTGTCGCTTCAGTGTCTCTATGTATGGCGTTATGTAAAGGTCATATGAACCTATGAATTCTTAGGATAATTAGGTTTCACTTCCATACGATCGCCCATACGTGTTGAGACGCTTTAACAAGTGGCTCTCCAAATGGAACCATTGTAAGCACAGTCAATGCAGATGGAATCTCCCTATTACGTCAATGGACTGGCATGCTGTCCTCAAGGAATCGGCATTACTCAACAAAGTAACACTTAAAGGGGCCACCATGACTACGGTGTTTTTGCATGACACATCGTCCTGCTAGAAAGAACGCAAGAATTATGATTAGTGGCGACGCGTGCACGTTACTCTGGTACTTCAGGTGAGTACTTGGAACCGATAAACACTGTTGTCTCACCCACGGGCGTTCCTACAATGTGTTTGCAATCATTTACAAATGCAACCGCGCCCACTAAGCCTGCTATGGATCACTGTTTCAGCTAGTTTTAGAAGCATTCATGTATGCACGCCGTGACACAGGTTGTTAGCGACTTAGCAACTACTGGGAAACATTTTGTCATTGGGAAGTAGGTAATTCCCGAGACGTTGTTGAAGGAGGAAAATTTCTCCATACTCTATGCTTACTATGCGTATGCAATGCTCGTAGGCACCTCATATCAGAGCCGTAGGGTCACTTGAGTTTTAAAGGTTATCAATCACTTGGAAGTGAAGGGTAAATATCATGTTGAAACGTAGGATTGGCATGCATCTTACGACCTTAACATAACGGCAGGACCATGGGTCTTGTAGCGGTAACTGATTACCGAAGTGGCCCACAGGTGTGGCGACGAACGAACACTCATTAATGTCGTGTCACCGCCACACTAGGAACCCTCCTCTCTGGAACAATGGCTACAGATCCAATGATGATCTTACCTACACAGCGAAATTAATGTTAGTATACAATGCGCCGACTACATAAGAAATACCTATCTACGCTATTCACAAGAGTGTATGGCCAACTGAAATACACAGCACGAGAAATTTGTAGCTGTAAAGCTTGTTAAAAATTCTATTTGCCAAGTTCTAGCTTTACCTCCTTTATACGAATTGTTGCATTGTTTCCGATTACCTCACACTGCCTTAACAATCACACGCACATCCTAAAGTAAGTCGCACACCCATCGATTCTCCAGATTGCTCGCAGTGGCACGATTATAATATGCATCACGTGTGGCCAGATAGGCTGGCGAGCAAGGTAGGTAACTTGCATTCAACCGGTAAGCCTACAAAGGTTCCTTTCCAACAGGGCTGCAGCTAATCTGCTTCCTATCACTACTCAATTAGTTGTCATCACGCTCGTGTAAGCCTTCAAAGCCCCTCTTACAACAGGCTGCAAACGTTACAGCCTCGAAAAGCCACCAATCCGCTTCTTATTACCACTCACAGATTTCCTCCCGCCCCCGGTGCTAGTGATAGCTCCATACGCCAGATTGGCAGCATGACCAATCACGCATTTTGTCTCCCATCGGCTGATCATCCTTGACACCATTGAAGTGTGCTGATACACCGATTGCGATCAACAGACAGGCGACCGACAAACGGTGCGCGACGTATTGACAATGAGCTCACAGTATCTGTCCTGGTGTTGCAGATTGGCTCAATCACCCGTCACTTCAACACCAGGACAGATACTGTGAGCTCATTTGCAATACGCCGCACAATAAGCAGAAATCATGTATTACAAATGTGCATCTAATCGTCAGCCCTCGTTAGCTCAGTGGTAGAGCAGCGGACCGGAAATTCGTGGACCGGGGTTCGATTCTCCATCGAGGCACATTATTGTGCATGAGTTTTAATCGTGACTTCTACTTTCTACCAACTTTACCCTACTCACAAACATCTACAATTAAAAGGAGATTGTCTTCTGCCACTGACTCCATTGTAAACGGAATCCCATCAAGTAGCTTTTTGAGTACTTTGTGTGCGATCACTACTTAAATGCGTTTGTGCATTACAAATGTGTCGTCCACGTAGGTATTCGCGGTTTCAAATAGAGACCGCCGCTAAACCATTCCAGGGATTCGGCTATTGCGCGCCAGTTCGGAAAACGCATGAGACGACTAATGAAGGCCGACGCTCACAATGGTAGCAAGAAATATGAGGTAAGTCTGATTGAGGTGTTGGCCACCTTTTTGTAAACATTCTGAAAACGGCTGACTGAACCACGACACATAGTAATGGGACGCAAGGCAAGCAACGTCGGAATGGAGAAGTAAGCAACACTATAAGGAAAGATGTCAGGGTTAGTCATCCGCCAATACTAAACCGACAACATTTCGTGGATCAGTAATGTTTTTAAACGCAAAACTGTCACCATGCAACGTTTGGACGATAAAAGGGATCTTGCAGCTACGAAGAATTTCATTAAGAAGCTTTGAAAGAAATCTACGGCTAGGCTGTTACATTAGGCAACACAAACAAATGCGTTCGTTAGTTAGCTTCTTGAACGAAATCTTGGGGGTTAAGATAAAACAATTCGAATATACTTGTCTTCCGATATCCCTGCTCCCTACACATCGATTAACCCGGAAGTTAGCACAAAGAACGTGATATAATTAGTCCGGAATCAACACGGTAAAGTTTTAATCATGAAAAGGCAACGTGTTTGATAACTGTTTTACATCTGTGTGGACATTTCCCTACAAGAATAAAATACACAAACAGCTTAATTGACACCCTATGGACCCACTCACATCAGGAAGAACATTTGTGCAGCAACTGCAAAACCTTTCAGTCTTGGTAGCAATCATCCGTACAGCGGCACACACATTTTTACCAATCCATGGACAACGGTAGCACTGTTTACACGGCCTATTACGAGTGGCTTGCGACATGAATTTTTTACACTTTAATTTAACCATTGGTTGAATGATGTGCGCATCGTTATACTGAGTCCACTCCGAGATGGACATAAAATGATGAGGTGATTGTGAACGTGACTGCTAAACACCAAGAATGAATACCCTTATAAACAAGATGAACCAAGCTATCTGCAAACTGACTGCTGTCATTTCGGTTACCGATTACATCAGGATGTGTATGCAAGGCTAGTGAAATCATCAGATCTGAGGGGCAGTGAAAGCCTTAATTAGCTATGAAAATGTCGTCAAAAATACTGGCAATGGCGGCATACCCTGATCAAAACCGTTGGCGGCATAATTTGCACATTGTTCGCGAAGACCAAGTTCGGCAGCATACAATGGTGAATTCCGAAGAGAAATGTTCGGCTTCAGTTCAAACGGCGATGGTCGCAACAAAACAGATTATAAAACGTTGTTGTTGTGTAGGAGATGTCTGAAATTATCTTACAACGAACTATTTGTGAAGCGTAGCAGTAGCGCTAGTAAACGAGATTATACCTAAAATGGCCGGTTGGCAGTATTCAGAATGAAAGACCAGTCCACACATTGAACGCTTATGCAGAAGTCAAAGCTTACCGGGTGAATGAATATTTTTATATCTTAGCAGCATCACAACTTCAAGGTGAGCTGAAGGAAGTAACTGTTAAACGGCATGCTAAGTTGTGCTTCAATTTCGCAGTGAAATCACGGCATTTGCGCTTTTCCTCCATGGTCTGTTTTTACACCAGCGAACGTTGATACTGATAACGCGCAATTAATTCTTGGTATTTACAACGCCTTCACGAAATCTGGTTACATTTCACTCATATGTGCCCGTGAGGAGCAGTGTTGTTATTCATACGGCTTTACGAGCAGAAGTGCTTGTACACCTTCCTTGTAACCGAGTAGGCCATGGGAATTCATGGCTACTAGCAATAGATATCATGATAATTGAACGTTTCCTCCTTTCTCTGCACCGGAACTAATCTGGATAATATTAGCGGTTGGGTGTCGTTACTTCGCAGCTGGATTCCGTTTCATGTTGCTTAGGTAGCCTTTCTAATTTTCCCTTGTCATAAGCTGCTGGCCAGTGTTGCTCTGTGTACATAATGGGATTTCCATTTTGCGCCTGATTTCAACTTTACTCCTGGTCACATAACTCAACATTAATGTTAGAAAACCCATGTTAATCAATACCGAAGCGAGTAGTTAGTGGTTATGTCATACGGAAACAGTAAATGTTGTGTTAATTCCATCACCATTCGCCAACGGACTTGGGTTTGACCTTGAGACGAAGAGGTAACTGGGTTAGAATTAAGTTGCTGACAAACACACTAGTCTCACTCAGCCCAACGAGGATGTCAGGATACAAGCGGTCTCAGTGAGTGAACAATGTACTAACACTGAATTTAATGTTAAAAGTCTACTTCTAAATGTGTGAAAAGATGCATCCACATGTGGCATGACCCAATTTGTAAGTGAGTCATCATCGGGTTATAGCGCATGTAATACAAGGACCTGACTTGCAGGTAGCGTATTTAGATATCAGTATTGTGTTCTACTGTTGGTGTTTACGTGGAAACGCTGCAGTTAATGGTATGTCTAACTCCTACATTGACAACCTTTAATAACCTGACAGTGGTTAACATTTTCATACTTACATGGGAGAGGTATTTCCCAAAGGAATTTGTGGATGTGGCTGATGTACAAAAATGGAATTCTACAAGTGTTCTGGGCCGCTAAAATGCTGTGAATGGTTTTTACTTTCACCTAGTACATAATTCCCGGTCCCTACACAAGTCATAACCCGACAGTTTATGTTATGCTATTTTATTGGTAGCCTGCTTAATATGTGAGCAGAATCGATAAGGAGGAAATTGAAATGCATATTTGTCGTACTCTCAGTCGTAACAAAATCGAAACCCTTGTTAGTGGGTTCCCGGGCTAAATAATCGGATTAATCCAGTACAGCGAAGACAGAGCAACCATTTTCCTGATTCGGACTAAACATATTGGTACGAGATTTAGCCTTGAACATCGTGGCCATGGATTTGAGCTAGAGTTACTGTCTACATTTCCAACATTTCGTGGGGAGATTTAAATCGGATCACTGCCGTAAGCCTTTCTGTGAAAACTCTAGAGCATTTTGTTAGGTTTTCTCACGCTGCCATAAAATGTTGTAATTTTCAATGATTGGATCGATGAGTAGCTCAAAACGACCAACTTTGCTTATGATTAAATGAACATTGTTTAATGTATTAGCTACAGAATATGTGACCATCACTGTGTGTTACTGTTGTTGCCACGCAAGGTATGACGGTAAGATACTACACTTCGATGCCCGTCGTTAGGTGATCGGTCGAGCTTAACAATTTTGAGCCAACAGTTTGAAAGCTGGTCGATCGCTGCATTGGCGAACTGAAGCATAGCATGCAAATGATTCGGATCGACATTGAACGAAGCTCGAGCAATGGCCAAGAATGTAATATGAAAAGATTTGTTCTGCATCTGTGAGTGATTCTACTTGACTCGAGATATAAAATGAGTTTGCGTTCGATGAATAATTAATTCCTTTTCGTGGTCCAGACTTTGACATTTTTATGCGTTGAGGGCCACTTGACTTGGTGACAGAGGTGCTGACATAACGCACCCCGCTCGCCTTTGATGAACAATCATTGATCCCACTGCCGCATCCTTTACAAATGACAGCAAGTAAATTACCGGAATGCTGGAGGGCGTAGAAAGTGGAATGGATGGATTCTGCTACACTGCTCGAGTTAGATGAATACCCGGGATCATGTCAATTAACGATATTCATGTACTGCATTGCCGAGGATGCGGGACGGATATTAGAAACATGGAACTTTTGCGATTATGACCAGGAATTGGATCTTGCAGAAATGATCAAGAGGTCTGTTGCTTATTGTGAAGGTCGATCAAATTGCATTACTCGTTGCTGCCGATCGAATAATGTTAGATCACTTAACATTAAAAGTCGGTTAGAAAAGCATGCGATTTCAAAATATAACGGGTGAGATAGCGCGGAGCTTGGATGGATTATCGCGAAAAAATCATTTCAAGGACAACCAGTACCACCGCGTGCTGCTCCTGGAACCATTGTAAATATGAAACATGGTAATTTCTACCAATGATTGGCGAGACGAACCTCGGAAGCTTTCACAGAGCATAGCAACGCATCACAAATGCAGACCAAGACATAATAAGTCTTTAAAATCTGAAGAGGAAGTATATTTAAAACCGATGCGTAGAGCTGAAGGGCGTCGGAATAGAAGAGTGGATTCAAGTTGGGAAAGAAATGGAAGCTATCGACCGCGGTTACAAACGCGACACGGCGGACAGTCGCTTCACCCTGAACAAAACCGGCTCTCCAGCACAAGCCAACTAAGATCATAGCCGAAGTTACTAAGCTCTCCTGTAGTGGAAGACAATACAGAAGGTGTAACACGAGACCTATGAACAAAGCGAAAATGGAAGGCTGTGAAGATAAGATACTACCCTTAGAAGCTCGTCTCTTAGAAATCGTTATAGCAAAACGAATTTGGGCCAACAGTTTGAAAGCTGGTAGAACGCTACAGTGGCGATCTGAAGCATAGCATGCAAATGATTTGATCGACATTGAAAGAAGCTCGAACGATGGCAATGAATGTAATAGGAAGGAGACTTGTTCTGCATTTGTGAGTGCTTCTAATTGACTCGAGATACAAAATGAGATTGCTTTCTATGAATAATGAATTGTATTTTGAGAACCAGACACTGATTTTCGATGCACGGAAGGCCACTTGAAATACAAAAGCTTCGGTTGATAGAACTGCTACCAGCGCGTTGTTTAGACGCTAAATTCATCCTGCGTCGATTGCTAAGAGCAAGTAAATCCACTGGTCACTAGGAGCAAGTGGACAAGCTGATTGATTGAAAACTTCGTCCTTGAAACTTCGTGGAATAAGGTAAAACGTTACAAAAATTTCCCGTTTTAACGGAGGACCATTGCTTTGGTCAACCAATCACCATGCAAATGACCCATCTGCTCATCAGCATAAAAGAGGTATATCTCGGAGGTATTAGGATTAAAAAGTGGAATCCAGGGTAAAATTTCCACGCGATGTGCTAAGTGCAAGTAATCAAAATTTTTCTACTCTGGTGAAAGTCAGTCTGTAGAGTTCCTCTAAGGAAACCTACTTATAGACCAGTGGAATCTGTTCAGGAATGTACCGTACTGTTTGCGGACAGCTTTATTTCTTCTCTACTTGCGAAAGGAACATTGCGCCCTCGAACGTCCTACATGCTTGGCATGTTCGTTTACTAACCGTACGCTTTTTAGAATACTTTCTGTATTGATATTGGAGACTACCGTGATTATGTCTGGCCTTACACATTAAAAATGTTGAGAGAGAATAATAGCTTAGTAGAAGTGCGTATCAGTGCATTTGTCTCATGTAAATGTTCAAGTACGGATTGTATAGAAAAATGAAAAATGTCATGGTACTGAGAGACAACGCTCCCCGTGTTTAGCAAACGAGGAAGTCAGATTGGTAAAGCAACTGATCCACTGTATCTAGTAGAAGAGAAATACAACGTCTGCATTGCAGCACGTCAGCAGAATTGCGATGCTTTCAACTCCCGTGGATACTCCCACGTGCACAGTTGTCGTTATCATTAGTACAAACAGTAAATGACCTAACATACTTTGTGATTTTTCAGGTTGCATCGAGCTAGCAGTAGGGTTTATGCCAACGTAATTGTTAAAGGATTTAATCTAACACAAGAGCGCACGACGAAGTTTTATTGTCTTGCTTGCAGTGGTGTGCCAAACTAGACATTTCTGCGGTGCATCATGCAGCCGAGTGGCTGTCAACCTGCCAGAAATTTTGCTCTGTAAATTCTAGTTAAATGTGGTGAAGCAACCTGTTTTAAAATACTTGAAATGTTTGTCAGGACAAGAGGCCCAAGGAGCTACAGCCAGCGAATAGTGGTCATTACACTTTAATAGCTTCTGAGTATTTTGCGGTAGTGGTCCGGATGATTGAGCGATGGATTGTTTGCACAGTAGTGTTAGTTAAACCGGCGAATCGAATTGGACAATAACCTACACATGGAATTGAATGCTGTCCTAGTCAGTAATCAATCCCAATTGAGCCAAGGTATGTACACCATTAACAAAAGTGGTTAATTGCAATTATATCTTTTTTATAGTATTTCCTTTTACTTCCATGTAACTAAATACATGAGAATATACTAAATCATTTGCAAGTATTTGCTTTATATGGAATATTGGACTAGCGGTTTGGAACGGTTGAGAAAGTATAAGATTAACATGCTCCGTATGTTGGTATAAGATAAGTTTAAGTTCTAATTGAAATAATTTGATCAAAGCAAATTCGCCTGGTTGAGCGATATAATAAAGACGTACAGAAGGAAAGTTTAAGGAGCTAGATTATAACACTAATCATCACCAATGATCATCTTAATAGTGTATTTTCTCACTATTAAGAGGCACGCCCTATTCGGCATGAACAAAGTTTTACTATTGTTGCGTAGAGTTTAACAGCCTATTCCATCTGTCAGACAAATAAACAGTATTTTGCCACTAGGCTTTTACAGTTTAAAGATATTTTGGGCTTAGAATATATAATGACGTCCAGACGGAGTTCTCCGTGTGCAGAAGGAAAGAAGTTTTCATTTCTTTGGAAGAATGATGAGATGCATCTTTGGTGATAGGAAAACATTAAAGCTGAAATCATACTATTTAAACTACACATATCATGTAAGTACTTAATTCATCATACATTGTGACGTTCCAAAAAAGTTGGTGAAAGACATGGTATTAATTAACTTTCATTTCAGCAGCTTTGCATACTGGCCGAGACGGATGGAATGGGAGATTTATCTGCTGTGTTTGAGGTGAGAAATATTGATGCTTGTCAACGGTCACAGATATTTTGATCGCACTGTACTTTTGGCGTAGGTACACAAGAGGAAAAATGAGACATCACACTGGACTAGATTGTACATTTAATAGCGCAGAAGTACGAAAGAATAGCTGAAATCTTTGAACAAATGAGGAGCACCCAAATCATTTCATTTGTATTAAGTGTGACAAGAAATAAATTTCCATCATTCCCATCCAGCACCACATTTAAACTGATGAACAAGACTAGGCAGTGCGCTAAAAATGCATAATCTGTGGCATTAAGCTCCATTATGACCTGTTGCTCAAATATGCCTGAAAAAACCACCAACAGTCTGATTGCAATGAGCACTGTACGAGGCTCGTCCAGCCACTAAGCGGTTCCGAAAATTTAAAGTTTTCGATAACAGTGGTGGTTGGAACCTGTTTGCTACCAAAGCTGACCGAAAACGTTAACCTTCAGCCACCCCTATTGGACCTATAGTAAACGCAAAAGATGAAACTTTACCCGAGCAACCTCCATCGACTGTTTACATACCAGCTGGTTGCTTAATCACAACCAGAGTTGCACGAAGTATACCAGCAGTAGTCTGCATCAAGGTACCAGAATCGACGTTAATTTCCTTAAAATGAGAACAACTCTTTGTCGTGAACCAGCGGAACTCCATATGAGAAACTACAGGGGTGGTAACTAAGACACTTAATTTGACACGCGTTACATGTCACCCAAACTCACAGCACTACGGTGAAGCAAAACTTCTCCGAGTTGTGCTGACTTCTGCCAGTGAAGCAGAATCTGTCCTGTTATCAACCGCTCGCCTCCGGAATGGGTCATGTTCCATCCGCCTATTCCCGGATATCCCGTAGAGCAAGCACAGACAGGC
Source organism: Dicrocoelium dendriticum (assembly GCA_944474145.2). Taxonomy (NCBI): domain Eukaryota; kingdom Metazoa; phylum Platyhelminthes; class Trematoda; order Plagiorchiida; family Dicrocoeliidae; genus Dicrocoelium; species Dicrocoelium dendriticum. Next base: position 269,568,506 of record OX104063.1, read on the forward strand.
GAAGCACTACTTGGAAGTAACCGGAAGGAACTCTTAGTCAGGACCATGGCTGTACAGGGTGTTCCGGATAAACATGAAGCGACCCTCACGACCATGAGCATTGGCAATAAATTCGCGATACCTATTCCCTGAAAACCTGCTTGCACTGGAGACCGCGCAGCAACGGAATTTAAGATATAAAGGGGCTGTCTTACCTGTAATCGCATTGGCGACTGAAATCCCTAGGAGTGTATAGCGGAAGAAAGCACCATCTAGGATGTGACTTCTTGCTGGTGATCCAGATTTGGAAAAACCCCGCTTACCGAGATCTCCTGAAGCTTTGCTGTAACACAAAATTGAGGGGTCATACATTGAAATTTGCCACCCAATCCAGTCGCCTTGATTGCCGCCGGAATTAATTTTCTTTCGAGTTTGTTAACCATGGAACGCTCTTTCAACTTTTGTCATTTCAGCGCCTAGGTTACCCGTATTAAAATATCGACTTGACGATGCGTAACATCATTTTCATTACTTGTTCAGTTTTCTGTTCACTGAGTGACGACAAGACGCAGACAAAATTGTGATAACAAACCCCCCGAAATCGTGCTAGACGGATATACCTCTGTGCTAACATGGATAAGAAGGCGAGTCCACAGTTATGCTTTGTACCTTTCTGTAAGTTAATGTAACGAGCGTTATCTTATAAGCCATCTCACGGGACTTGTCAAGCACTGGCTTAGGTATCCGAATTATACCACTGTTCCATTATTCCATCTTCATCACTATTCCCAAATTTGTTATTTCATTTTTCCCTTTTACTAGCTTGCGCCTAGGGTACAG
>OX104063.1:269569388-269627925 GCA_944474145.2 Dicrocoelium dendriticum
ACCTGATTATGGCATACTTGATTCTGCGAGATCAACATCATGCGTGCCGTCCTATACTGCAACACAACAGCAATACAAACTTGAAGGGTCAAAAATTAAAATTCGCAGAACAATACAGTCGCCTGAAGTGCCGCAGAAATTTCCTTTTCATTTGTGTCTGTCACCCGTGAAATGCTCTCCCATAATCGGTCGTCTCTTCACCGACACTAACAGTATTTAAAAGACGGTTGGACGATGCACTCATCTACTTACACTTTGTCACTTAACACTACGTCCCCATCCTACGTCTGGAGTATACCATGGAATTATTTGTTGTTAACTGTGGGTGCTGTGAATCTAAGAGGATCGCAGGACTACGGCGGTACAAACGATAAGTCCTTATTTTCCTATTTCAATTATTAACTATTTTACTATGCTTTTCATCATTACTGTTATTTTGATGTCCCCAGCAACTATCCAACGGGACTTGTAATCAGCGCTTCTTAACCCGTATAAATTCATTGTTCATTGTTCATTGTTCAAGTATTGCAAAACACAAAACTGGCTTTGTTTAATCTGCGACATGTTTGACGAAAGAATGAGGCTTCCGTCTGTCTGAAAGGCCGTGTATATAAGTGCACAGTGAGAGCCCTTCTGTTGTTTGGGAGAGAGGGTTGTCCTCTTTGGTCAGAAAACCTGTGACGTCTTACAATCGTTGGGCATCGTTGTCTGCGGAGCATTGTTGGTGTCAGGTGGCACCAGCATGTCCGCAAACATGCGGTTCCTAGGTGAGTGCTATTCTGTGATTCTCAAGCTAGTTCTTTAGAACGACAGATAGCACTGAGTATGTTGCTTTTGCATGAGTGCGTACTACCTATGCGCCGTCATCACTTACTGAGAAAGGTCTTGTATAGTCTGCCAGATGTAGGTTGGCGCAAATATAGTGGTGGACAAAAGTTGACTTGGCGGCGGGAAATGAATTCACTGTCGACCAAAGTTGGTGCCCTCGGCCCGTCTAGCCTTCTATGCTGGGAAGCATGTGACTCCTCTTTTGCTTGGATTTAGGCTTTACAGGACATACTTGGCAGTTGGCACAAGTGGCGCATCTGCTGCCGTCTTCTGGTCGGACTGCTGGTTTAACTTATGTTTGGTGCTAAGTTATCTGCGAGATAATGGCTGATTATGACTCGTTAGTGAAAGCCGCCAGGAAGCTGTCTCGCCGATGCCGCTTTATCTTTGCAGTATAGCCAGCTGTTTTTGATTGCATGTTGTTGAAAAGGTGTAGATGCCTTGATCCTAAATATTTGCTTAGATCAGTATGGTTTTCTGGTAAGTCCCCTTTCTGTTTATTATTCTTTCTGTAAGTCATGATGGTGATTTGGCAGCCAAGCATCAGGTCAAATGGCTGGTGTACGGCTGTTGTTTATAATGATGATGCACATATGTGCCATTCCGTTAATTCAAATGCGCCACTGTCAAGATACGCAGTCGAAACTGTATTTTCAAAAGCATTCGCCATGGTTCTATGTTTAAAAGCTATCAACCTGGGTTTCATTTTACAGCTGGATGAATTTGATTGTAGTTTTAAGATGTCGGGCTTCATCATTAGGTCGACTTCGCTTTCTGCAGTAGCAAGTGCAAGCTGTCGGGTCATTTATCTATGTGTTCGCTGCGCACGTCACAATTATGCAAATATACGAATCTGACGAGTATAGTTAAGTGCCTCGTCGATTATTCGCTTTCTGTCAGATCACGTGACACTAATGCGTTGCTTGCCAGAATCTCATTTGAACTGATAGCAAGTTAAATGTTAAAGCCTTTGAGATGATGTAAAATCAACCAGCAAACCGTTTTCTATTTAGCGACACCAAAATAATTGCCGCGAGAAAACAGGCGAGTTGTAGCAGCTTGCCAGGTCTATGGAAAAACACGAACTAGCGATGTTATTTCGAAAAGACTAATGCACGCAAACATTAATAGCTCGACAGCATTAAACATAATGGAAATCACTGATTTTCACAAGTTTTTGTGTGAGGGTTACTCATGGTATAAACCGCAGAAAGTAAAATTCGATGAACACATTACATATCGCTCGCACCTTCAAACTATAAAATTATTTTATAACTCACGAAACGGGTGACGGTGGGACGAATTTTTGTGTGTCCCTATGTCGGTAAGACTACTTTTCTCCGCTCACATGATTCAAATGGTTGGGATATAATGAGTCATGACTTTCCTAGCAGTACCATTATGATGAACAAGGTGGCTGCTCAAATGCGCACAATGCACGCAGTTTTCCAATGTGACATATGTTGTTGTGCCAACTCCACGTCTGTCAGTTCACCAGGAGAAATCTATGTTAAGTATCATAGGATCAAACTGCAAGCAAACATCAATCGAGTACGTTTTGCTGACATCGAATGGCAAGTTTGGAAACTGAGACTTAGTGCAATGGCTTTCAATCTCTACTGTTTCTATTTTTAATTCCAACAAAATGAACCGCTCTCGTGTGCAACGACTTTCAACAGGAAATGCAGATTGCACGGTTGAGCAATTTGTAGGTAGGAATCGTCTTATAAAATCGCAACTACGCTGATCGTGAAGCAAGCTATGAGGGAAGAGCTCCAATAAACGGTTCGATTCTGTGAGTGTGGATGAAGTTAATTCTGCGTTCCACAGTGGATTGGAAATCAGAAATGACAGGCAAGGAAATTAAACTTTAGGGTGATGAAAACCAACCTACCGGTGGCATGTTCGGAGGCAATCGCATTGTTCGCGTTATTAAGAACGGACGGGGGGAGTGTATTGATGTCCTGCGCTATCTGCGCCATGTAGATTAACTTCAAGCTAGCATATATGTGCTGGTCGCAGAAGCGGTGAGAATGGATGGGAAGCTAAGTTCGCTTCCGCTAAATAAGTTAGCATTCAACGGCAAACTGAGAGTGGTTTCTTGGCTACGTCGTATGACAGGGCGTTTGGTCAGATATTCAATATCTTTCCGATTTTCTTTTCCTTACCTGGTTGTAGCGATTGGAAGCTGGTAAGTAGGCTAGTATGTTGTTCGACATTGTCGGTTACCACGACTCGCTCGAATGCCTAATCGCTACATATCGTTGGTCCAGCACAGTGTTATGTTTGTGGGATTCTCAATGTCCGGATTGCTGCAGAACTACAAGAACGCTCCAATTCAGTGTTTTGTGCGTCGCAGCTGATGGATGCATGCAACGGATCAATATATGACTAGTTGCGTGGACCCAAAAAGGTGTCAGTGATGCGCCAGACGGAGTGCAGCTGTTGGTCGACATTGTCAGTAATTCGTGATTTATTGCACGCTTTACTATTCGACGCGCAGCTGCTCATAGCACCAGAACTTTGGCTGGCTTTCTTACCTCCATACCAAAGTTATACATGTTCGCACTGTTGAGATCCATGAGGACATTCCGCAGTTGTTAATGACCTAGACAGACTACAGTCTCAATAAGCTGACGCATGAATGTAGGTTGCCATGCGCACTAGGAGTTTCTCTCCTTAAGTGCTACTATCCAGATGGTCACCGGAGCTCAAAAGCAAGGGAACCTGTTTCTTCGTCTAGTACGACGGTGCTTTGCAGTCCCGCTCACTGGAGCTTCATAATCCATGCAGACCTAGTGCCCGACCGGAGTGCCACTCGTTCTGCGAGTGACTTCGGACTGTCTTCAAACGTCTATGTGAGCATTGCTCATTGTAAATATTAGCAACATATAGACCCCCTGTATGCATAGCTGAAATGCCACAAAGGCTTGTGTGTGTTTGACGAGTTCGAAAGAACAATAATGAATACCTTAAATGGGTCTCGTATCATCAAGCATTATCCTATTAAAAACCAGCGATAGTGATGACGCCGCAAGCGTGAATTGGCCGCGTTAACTCCTGGCTACCAAGCGCTTGCTGCTTACAATATTTCACATTCTTTCTTGCGTTCGATTGAACAAATTGGGTGTAGTGATCAATAATTATCCATGGAGCCCAAGCACCCTACAGTTCTTCCTAGGTTTGGAATGAATTTTGAAAATTCGGTGTTCAATGACCAAGAAGTTACGATGCTAGCGCCCACACGTTGGATCGCCCATGTGTAAACTGAATAATTCCGGCAAGTAACTGACTAGCGATTAACATGTTAATGTTGATACCATATGTTCTGTCCCAAATATTAGTCACGAGAGTGAGTGTAGGTATATTTCCCGCTGTTTAACCATCACACTGAACTCAGCTGCGCTTAGGAAAAGGCAGCTATTATCCAGATAAGCGGCGGAAGGGCAAAGGTGTCTGCTACAATTTGAATTAGAAATGGCCAATCATCTGGACTAACTTAGAAGTAGGTCACTCCAACTGTGGTGGTACGGTAGTGTTCAAGTAAAAATTGTAATGAAAAATAAATCCACCCATAGCAACAATTAAATTGCAGCGCGGAATAACTAAATTTTTGAGAACTTTTCGATAGCCGAATGTAGAACGGCATGCAGCGGGATTTACTAGATGTATTCTTCTTGGGATCTTGTCATAGCGGTTAGCAGAGAATATGTGATATTACCGTATTCTAAAGCATATAGCATATGGCATCTACAGCACAAACTAACGATAAGCACTATTTTATTTCTACCTCTTATGAGTGCATCATTCCACCTGGTAACCGTATTGATGGTAATTGTTTCCCTATTCCTCTATCCATTGTTGACGCTTACACTCCTGACTAAATGTATGTCTGCCATTTGGGTTGACATTATTTGTTAACTAACCAACCACAGTCGAATTGGTTGCTTTTAATTGTACGTGTGGTCTTCCAACACTAGTGGAACTTGGCTGTTATATTTACATTCAATCCATACTCGCACACGTTCGTAGTGTTATTGCTCATGAGGGTTATGCTTTCTCCATCCATTTTGTGGTAGTCCATACACAAGTGTGGACAAATACGCGTTCGCAACACCGCAGTGCTGCAGCCCGAACCAGGGACCTTTGGTACTTCAACTGATATCACAGTTTGAATGTCTAGGTGGAATCCATTTAGAAACACTTCTAAACGCCACACTTTCGCCTGACAGACTGATGAGATTTTCCATCGCGTGACAACATTATCTGCTGGCTCGACGTCTAAATGGGACTCGCCTAAATTATAAGTCCCGCTTACATCTGTTCGTGTCTCTCTACGTTCCCACTTGACATCGTGAATTACTGCGGGTTGCAATATGAGGTTAATGTATCCCATCTCAAATGTTGCTATGCGCACCCTTGTATTGCTGCCGTCTTCAGGTAAAAGCACAGAGGTTCAGACTAGTCATCAAGGTTGATTCCGGAACAGCGCCAACACGATGTGACATTCAAATCAAAATGCCTGGGCATAGGTAGCATTCTAGGCACTGATGAATTGGTCGAGATATGTTAGCGGTCATAATGAATGACCAGGGGGAAATAAATAGTAACACACGATGGACTGCATAGTGGTTCTACATCCCAGTTGATTCTCACTCACCTGGGATAAAAGACGACCGCACCAGCTCTGGTTTTAACTTCCGACACGGATAGGCTGCAGTGGACATATTCGTACAATTTCCGTGCCACATTGAAATGTTGCTTACTCCATCTTCCTCGTTTTCTTTGTGTCATCCTTATTCTGTATCCCGCATGTAAGTCGCGCTTGGGTACCGTTCCATTCTGGAATAACTACTGACGTGGGACTTGGTGCAATGTAGTATGATTATTGCACCTGCCTAGAACGGATGAACCATCTCCAATCTACCTTTATTGTGCTTATATAACTCGAATGTACTTAGCGATGAGTTCACGTGTAGCCCATCACAATGCTGTACTCATCATGACCTAGATTATTCTTGCTACCTTCTCAAGTGGAGTCCAGCATGGTGATGTACCGAGACGGTGAGCTACGGCGTCTCCCTCTTCATGGTATCATTCGGCCGGGATTCACAACACTATTTAAGCTCCATGGTATTACTCACCAGACTATGCTATTGACATTTTGCTCCTTGATATCGATTTGTAGAGTACATAACCATAGTTTGACAAGCTGCCCAACGTTATAACTAGCATGACGCTTAGAGAGCTGGTGCGTCGCAGAATACTGGTTCAGTCCATCCATGAGCTCATTCGTATTTGACGTGGGAGCGGTGTTTCAGAGCAAAATGTGTGTTTGTAACGGATCAATGCCAGAGGAGCAAATTATTGAGTTTGTTTTCAGTTCGATGGAAATCCTTTAATCAAAAGGTTACCTGCGTTTGACTTCTTACAGTACGTCTAAATGTTTGACATTTGGAACAAAATGCTCAACGATTGTCCCTCGTATGACCAAGTTGGACTATGCAATCTTACAGAAATTTCTCTGGCAATTCCGTGGCAAGTGAAAGATCCAGCAAATTAACCGACCATCGATTATTACGATGTAGCCAGTTCGTGTTTCACTCCGCAGGTTAGTGATGAGAGTGAGCATAGATATTTATTTCTAATGATTAATCAGCCATACTGAATTTACCGGAGCATTTGAAAACGCAATTATTAAGCTGATGGAAAGCGGAAGCACAGAGACGAATACCAGAAGTGGCATGGCACATGGGTAACCTTTTCGATGGACTAAGCACAGGTTAAACCCAAAGGGAATGGTACGTCAGTGTCTTAGTATACTACGTCGGAAAGGAATCGGCGCATAGCGACAATCGTGTTTTTAAGCACTGAATGGCAGCACCCGAGATGTTCCATGCAGTTAATTATCCCATAGCTTATGGCCACAGCAGAGTACTCATCGGTATGTAAACAGCTGAGTACTTGGACATTTGCAAAGCAATGCCAACACTGTTTGGAAAGTCGCGTATTTGACAGTGGCAGCAGGACTTAGTTGATGTCACCTGTCAATATCAATCTCTCTAGGAGTAACTGCACATACCTAGGGCGGCAGATGGCCCAACCGGTCGGTGACACACAGAACCATCACATTCGCATGCTGTGCGATCTCCCCCATGCGTTACGCAAACCAGGCTGTACATATAGGCGGTAAGACCTAAGTGCACACTACTTTACTGTACCACTTGTTTATTTTTCATTCTGCATTGCAGTTGCTTCACTATCCTTAAATCGGGTTCCTTCAAATATAGATGCCCAAGATTTTAGGTTGTCAAGTCTATATGTTGAAGAAAACATCAACAGTACGTATGGTGTACTTATCGTCATGCCTGTGAAAGTGGTTGTTAGCCTGACGTCAAACGAAACCCATACACCTTGTAGTTACATTGCTCATGAGGTCTAATTTGTTTATCCACTTTGTGCAAGATCAAAATTAAGTTTGTATGAACTCATGTGCCTATATTGTATTCGAACTGCCATTGGACACGATTGACGCTAATCCATGCATTTAAGAGTACCAAATGAATTCGGCAAAGGTATACCGCTTTTGTACGGCCAAATTAAGGCATGAAACCATTATTCGAGCAAAGGGAAAAAACATTACCAGGATATGAAGAAGGCGCGGTTATGAGAAAATCATATTGCTTTCAGATGTTGCATATCCAAGACAATTTTTTGATCGATGCGAATTCCGTGGACTGTTCAAAAGGGCGATTGCTCAGGTGCAAGAGAAGGTATTATTGCACGCGGAATAGACGCATGGTGCGTACGCTTCCATTCGATTTACTAATCCAGGCCAATAAGGCGGCGTATATGGTGCGTTTGCTTGCGTGCTGAGTAAACTTGTATTTCAGAAGTAAATGTTTTTTGAGTTCCCCAATGTGGTTGCTGCTGATGTGCATGTTGACAAGGTGTCTACCTGTCTAGTATCCACTACCTCTTCAATACTGGCTCCAGGAGACAGTTGGTCTTTACTGGATGAGACGGAGTGCACCGTCCTCATGACAGTGCTAGGCTCAAAGAGTGGTTCAATCTTGTGTGCAACGGGCATAGGGGTAATCACCGCCATGTGTACGTCTGGTGTACATGATTTCCCAATTACGCCGGAATACTCCTGTTCTGCTTGTTGAAGGAGTGTCGGCCGGCTCCGTTGATGAAACGCAGCTCCCATCCACATGCCTCCCGGTCTTAGTCCTTCGGCTTTACACCTGATATGGGGTGTGTGGATGGAACTTTTATGATGCAGCGCAAGCTACCCGTGGTCCCCTTTGTAGGCGCAGGCGTCATTTGACTGTCCCCATGGAGGCCACAGTGACAGGCAAATCGGGATACAGATGCCGCCATACCATGTCTGACACATTTCGGTTCATATCTTAAGAGCAAGTATAGCTTTCTCCAGCCTAAAGCACCTGTGGTGCCGTCATGATTTTCGTCTCTCCATGAAAATGAGAGCTTTTCGTGAGACTCTCCGCGCTGTACTGTAGTACGCTTTAGGGACATGGCCTGTGCTTAACTTTGACCTGCGCAGCTTGTCAGTCTTCGAGCACCGTTGCTTTCGCTGCATTGCACTTGTGCGGTGGCGACACCAAGTAACCAATGAGGAAGTTAGGCAGCATATATTAGGTGGAAGCAGCCACTTGTCAAAGTAACTAGTCCAGTTCGTCCTTGTTATGGTGGCTTGGACACGGATCATGTACGCCTGTTAAAACTTTTCTGCATCGGATGTTATTCGCTATTGCTGGCCAAGGCTGGAAGCGGCGCGGTGAAATATCTACGTCTTAGAAAATTGGCATCAAAAAGCTGATGAGGCAATTCGTTTCGGTAGGTTGATCCCGACTCCCTGATTGGGTTTTCACAGTACAGCGTATTATTGACTGGAGACTGTGGATGTCATAACTCCAGACCGACGTTAATGGCATACGTGTATATTTGCATGTGGCGGTTAGTTTTATAATGAAATGAAAGCAGCTAACAACTGGACAGAAACTGGGACGCGTTTTCTTCTTATTCCACCATGGTTCCAAAGTTTAACTTTATGTTCCATTACGAGATGTATACTTATATATTTTTTATATATACATATATATATATTTTTTAACGAATGGCTGTCGGTCCCGCATCCATGCTAATCCTCGCATACTCCGGATAAGAGACGATCGGATCGACTCTGGTTTACATAGTGGCACGGATAACTTGCAACTTTATGTTAAATGGCAGCTACAGCATAATTAATATAGGTCTTCAATGTTTGGCTATGCTTTTACTTTGTTTTTTCTCATGTTCTTACCTGAAATCCTGTGGAAATTAAACAGTCGCATATAGTGACTGACAAGAGAGCAGCATGATGATGATGCTGTTTCCTGTACTGTTTCACATGCTAGTCGTTAGTTGCATATATCTGTATTTCCCGTGGTTCGTCCTACGTATTGAAGTTAATTGAGTATAGGAAAATTAGTGGTCTTGTTTGCATAGATCTACTTAAGTACACCAATCACCTTTCAAACCAAAACTAAGCTGCCAACAATATTCCGTTGATCATTTGTATCACGATCTAGACCACCTGGTTACATGCGTTTCGCTACCATACTGGTTGGCATCATCAGTGCTGTGATCTGCAGCCTGCAGTCTTGCATCATCGCCATTCTATTAGTAATGCGAATTGCTTTGGTACAGCTCCACTGTAATATGACTAATTCTGACTTAGTTACATACATTAATCTGTGCTGCGCCCGTTTAGTACGTAAGCATCACGTCGAATTTTTCTCATATTGAGGTTCTTCACCGCAGATTTGCTGGACCGATTTATATTTAAACTAGAACTTCCTAAGCAGGAGTTAGTTTATTCTACTTTATTTCATTTACTTTATTCTGTTATTATACTGTATGTTCCTTGTCAGTCTTGTATATTTATTTACTTTCAACTTCTATGTTTGTTCTTGAGTTCCTCGGTTTGGCTGCGCTTGTTGTGAATGTTAACAATGTGCCTACTTCTCTAGCACCATTCACCACAATTAAAGGCATCAAAAAACGATGCATCGTTGCTGGAATTACTGCGTGCATGCTCCTTGCATCCCTACATGCCCGAAGAATGCTTCGAATCCTTCAGCGTGGAGCGGACTTCAGTCAAGCCACAGCCTTGCGTATAGCTGGAAATATGGAGTGTGAGCCGGCTCCGTTGACGCTATGTGGTTCTCATCCAAATGTTTCCCCTTCTTATTCCTTGATGTGTACACTAGGTAAGGGGTGTGTATGGAGCTGTGGATGGTTCAGCGCAAGCCACACTTGGACCCTGTGTAGGCGCAGGCTTCCTTCGGCCGTTGTAGGCCGTATTGACCGGTAAATCCGTCGCGAATGCCGCCAATCCGTCTTGGATTTTTATAATGGGGGTTAACCAAAGGACTATTGTAGTACACCTTATGGTATCTAGTTTATTGCACTTATCCATTTTCATCGTTTACTCTAAGGAAGTGATCTGTACTACGCGATAACCTTTGCTTGATTGAGGTAAATGCATATCCGAAATTGGCGTCTGTTGGTATCTGCTGACCACCGATGTGGTGTCCAAAGAAAGAGGAAAACGTTCGGCTGGCTACACTATTTGGTATAACGAAGAACCCACCTCAGTGACTTTTGTGATATGAGAATTTCCCCTTCCCTATCATTTAGCTGCGCAGCAACAACGATCTCACACCAACTTGGCTTTGTGTATCTTGCTTTTTGTAGTAGAGTTCTCATGCTTCCATAAAATCTTGAACCGTTAACCTTACCCTGTCCTCCTGATTGCCAATTATATTGCCACGGGACGCTTACGCGATGGGTTATTAGCAAAATCTTTATCGGTCAGCAACTTCATCTATCATACCCAAGATAGACCTTTACGAGGTCGCCGAATCCGAGATTCCGTTAGCGCTACCCTAGTCGGATGATAATTATGTCACTCTGATAATTACCTCCGTTCCATTTCCAAGTGACAACTTCGTTATCATTCCGATGACGAGGCAACCGGTGGTAAATTCTATGTTTGCCTCTACTTGGTGTTCACGGTCTTGTAAGGCAGTATAAATTCAACGACGGTAATCATCTTCCCATGTCGGAGTCGCGAGCAGTGACGAAGAACCGTTAACCGACTAAGCCACTTGGGGCGCGTTAATCCGAACTCGATCATCCACTTCGTGAGGGGGCGCAGTCTAACTGAGCAGCACCGTGGTCACAAATATTGGCGATGTACGCAAGCGACATTAAAATAAACTCGCGAAAGAGCATTTGCGAACCAAGATGGACAGTTCCAATTATTTGGAAAATATGCTACAGCAAAAACAAGCTGATGTGCGTGTTAAATGCTTAGACACACATTTCTTTCTTTCAAGCAAGCCCTGTTCGTAATTTCTATCGGTGGATAACAGTTAAAACAACAGCTTAGAATTTATGAACGATTGCTGCACTCTTATTACCGTAGAATCGTGATACAAATGATGCAAGTACTTGTTCGTGGTACACTTTTCTTCTCAAGTTGATCCATGAAAAACAAACTGTGCCTTCGTGAAACCTGCAGGACCGAGCATTGCCGGTATCTCAACTTCTTATTTCCGGGGAATTCTGGAGACCGGAACTTTTACGCAGTTATTTGACGAACTGTTATCACTGTTCAACAAACATTTTTATTGTCCACAGTAGGTCAGATGTATTGCGCATGAAGTCTTCAATTTTATAGGCACAGTCAATCGCGAATGTAAACGTTTTCGACTCGGAGCGTTCACGAAAGATCTGTGGAAATGTCTCCTCTTCATCTTCCGCCCCCAGTCCGCTTAAGAATCCGACACGTGATGGCCCCCTGTCTGATTTGCGACAACACGGCACATTTACACTCCAGAAGCTGGACGTGTGGTGTCATACGCCGATCAACTTGAAATACGACCTGCAATGAACCAAAACGCACCTGCATCCGATTTAACCAATACAGTCACAATCCCCAGACCGCAATCGTCCGCGCGGTCTGCCAATCACAACAGAGCGATGTCCTTACTTTCTCCATGCCGTTTCTGTGATGTCTCGCCTTTCCACCTAAACTGCAAGTTTAACCAGCACCGATGTCAATGTTTAATCTGATGGAGCACAGCTATGGCTACTGCAGACCGTCACCAAGCAAACAAGCCAAATGGGGCAAGTCTCCCAAACCCAGTACAAAGAACAGTATCCTGTCAAGCTCAGAGCCAAAACTGGCCTGGTTGTTAGCTCCATCATTCACTTGGTTACGTGCCAAACTAATGCAACAAGCACACGAATTTCGTCGAAGATTTGATCAAAGTTTGACACGCATGGTGGTAGTTGGACTCAGCATCAAACTTCACGAATATCTCTGAGCCGCTAGAGATCACTAAATAGACCATCAGTTGAGCCGACTTCTTTATCCGTCACCAGTGCACCAAATTCTCAAGTTCAGTTAACCGAACAGCTGCACCATTCGGTTTCGTTTCATGGTGTCGCATTCAAGGGGATACGCTACAGCAACTGAACGAAGCTCAATTAGTTTGAACTTGATTAACTAGATTATTTTGCTCTGGTTGTTTGTTCTCTTCGCACCATCTGTCTTGCGGTGCAATCTAAGGTAGATCCGAACAGCCAAATCGTTCGCATTCGCCCACGCCTTTGGCAAGTAGTCGTCGCCGTCGCGCCAAACTTCTGTTCACGGGCAACTAAAAAAGATTAATTGGTATAGCGCACACCTAGACTATTATCGTCCGGTCAAGTGTATCTACTAGTTTGTCATTGTTAATGCTTACTCCAGGTGGTCTAAAGTTGTGGTCTCATAATCTCCAACGACAACTGCAGTACCGATTTGTATCTTCAGTCTACAATAACTCTTGAATGTATTATATGCAGCAATGACTCTCATTTGACCTCGTCACTGGTTGCGGGGTACTGCTTCAGTCACAGCATCTACCAACTTCCATCACGGCCTCAAAATCCAACCTCAGTGCAGAACGGTTTAACAACATATACAGCGGAGCATTTTAGTATGTTATTTGGGGAAAGGGGATGTTCTATTCATATCTCTAGGTGTTCCTATTCAGTTAGCGTACAGCGCCGTACCTAGCGCCTACGAAAATTAATTCACTTGATGAGGTGTGGACAGTTCGGAAGTTACGAATCAGGTACACTATGCTCCTTCTCATCCAGGAGATACCAGTAAAAGCTAACGACTTCGAAAATTGCAAGCTGTTCAAAATGGAATCTTCTTTCTTTGCACACACTTATCTAACTTTTAGCCGAAGTTGGATCGAAGCAACAATGACGAACTTCCACGAAAGTAGACTATCTGACGTCGATGTAGGTTCCAACACAAGGAGCGGCCACGCCAACCGACTTTAACCCAGACACGAAACCACACAGTTCTCCGTGAAAGCATCACTGTAGATCTTACAATATTTGTTCGGAATCTCAACGGGACAATCTGCGTCCTCCGAAGATGCTTAACTAATCATTATATTTGAATACCAACACCGGCGAGCAGACCACATACACCGAGGAACCAACCAGTGCACGTGAATTCCTTTCAAAAATGATATCTTCTTATATGAATTGGGTGTTGTCAAGGCCTTATTCTTCCGGGAAACCTCCTGTCTTCCAGGCTTGTCAGTCGATTTGCCATAGAACGCTTAAGTAATACACTATCAGCGACAAATCTGCCATGGGCTTCAATTCGGTCGTTGCTGTTTGTATTGGTATACTCTTTTGCATCCTTTTTGGTGAATATTTTTGTTTTAGTTTTATCTATAAAGCCTTAGCATTTTTCTGAATTGATATCACGTCCATCTTTGTCCCAATTTTTACATCTTCATAAAACGTAAGATTTTAGTACCATTAGATTCCACAGACTCAGGAACATACTTATACTCGAAGTAATATTTCAGAAACAGACGTAAGTATCGTGATGGTTAAAACGCTAGTCTCAGGTTTTGCGCTACAAATAAAGCGCAAGTCCCACCGGTAGTTTCCAGTAACGAGCTAACGCTTCTTTGTAAAACTGGAAAAATTAGAGCCTTTATTCAGCGAAGTGGGTATGTAAATAAAGGAATGTTTCTGTTACAAGTTAGTTGGTTGCATTCCGATTTGGAAAATAGGATTATACAACTCTCTAACTGTATTCTCATTATCACTGGCCTTAGCTTCCTGTTGTTGGCGTCATAAATAACCATAAGCAACGTTGTTGCAGCTCAGCACGTACTAGTTACCTGCACAACAACTTCTATACGCTGATATTTAATTAAATGAGAACAGAATTTCTTATATGACTTTCAGTCCCCTATCGCTGCAAAAGTTTACCCTAGTCCAGATGCAGTTGCCTCGGAGTTGAAGGTTTCATGGGACATTACCCGATACTACTGCTGAAACTGCGTTGTCGTTGGCGACTCTGATGATGGGTGTGGCCGTAGCTCGCTTCTCATTGGTTGTAAGCAACCGCTCTTTGTGCCTATCAAGGCCACAAGGACCATGCACCTCGTCCAGTCAGCAACATTTCACATTCTCCTAGTGGAAGTATATAACAACGTGGATTGTAATACATTGGTAGGCAGTCTGTCAACATTCACATCAAGTGTAGCTACAACGTGGATATCAGTAAACAGCCAACACCTGAAATGAATTCAACTCTCCACGCAGTTACATGCACAGACCAGCTACTACGATGATGATATAGCACATGCGCCAAATCAAGCGCATTATGGGATCGCGGTAGTAAATCATATGAAACGGACACCGTACTTACAAACGCTGAGCTGACGTGGATCAGAAAATCATCGGATTCGTCGCCTTTTGGATCCTGGTTCTCGTGGCCGTGCCAGTAGCCAGATTTCACCTAACTTTGTTTAGCTGTTTGCTTAAGCGAAGTCATTGAAATAGATGCATTAGGATAAACTCTTTTCTTATTTTCAACTTCAGCTGCAGCCTAAGTAACTAAATGTGAGACATCGTGATATGGTTTTATCGCTGAATAATTGATCCCATGTTCGCACTCCAATCCTGTGCACTATAACTAACTTTTTCGTGCTTAATAAACGTCCTTGCAAGCTACTCAAACGTGGAAATTACTACGTTCAAGAATTTACAAGGCACCAGTTGGTCTTTTCCTTGACTGATATAATCTTCAATAACGAGTAAGTATCGATGCAGTCACTTGTTTTTGGACTACATCAAAGGTTCCTTAGCATGTTACTAATGAGTAGCGGAAATTTGGTATAATACAGAGATAAAACATCACGGTCCACTCTCAGTCAGCAGGTTTTGGAGTCTGAAAATGCACCAGGTAGCGCTGTAGCGCTGTCAGTAGTGCATCTTCCATCGGACCCATGACATTTTCCGGCCCCACGAATTCCAGGTGCCAGCATCTTGTACCATTTCGTCATGGGTGACAGCCGCAGACCTGCATGATTGACGATTGACCGTGATACAGCCTGGCTCATTTTCTACTGCCATACAAGTTACGAACTGTGCAGAGGATAGCAGGTGGCTCCAAGAGCTAGGGTTTTCGCATGGCGCCTATGTACGACATAAGACTTAAGAGCTATTCGGACCGCTTTTTATATTACCAATCAATAATGGGGATTTTGGAATAATTCTGAGATAAGTCTTCTTGGTCCATATCCAATCCACAGGCTTTGACAAATCCGGTACGGCACTAGATAGTGATGTTTAGACATTCTGAGTCTCGTCTGTCGGCGCATTCTATCTGACCCCTTGGTCTGACTTGTGGTATCCCCTCGAAACCGTGTAGCACAAAGCAGTTAGATTTTGTTCATTGCTAAAGAGTCTTTGTTGACTGAAATTGAGCTTATGAAGCTAGGATGTATAATCTTTTTCATGGGGATAATCGCAGCAAGCAAATCAGAGCTAGTGGAGCTAAATGATTTATTTACTGAAGCGGTTCTAGGAATCAGCAATTGTGGTATCCTTTGGAGGTGTTTGAGGTACCTGTATGAAAATAGTGGCTATTACCCAATGGTGATGTAAATGTGGAGGAACTAAATTCGAAGTTTAGTTCCGACTCCAACGACGATACTCACTTTTTCTCTTTGTTTTCTCCTCTAACGCCGTTTCCTCATCAATTGCGCAAAATGCTGCGGCTGACCACCTTGCTGCCGCCATCGAAACTTGTAATACTTTTATCCAACCCGAGACATCTCAATGAGATTCTTTTAACGTTTGTACTTTGGGTCAGATCGTTCAACAAGCAGCAACGGCACTAACTCTTCAACCTCTTGGTAATTATGTATGTCGTGTCTCCGAAACACGCACACAAGATAACAGCTTTGTGACAAATCGCTGACTCCATAGTTATGAATCTGACGAGAAGTACTACAGGTTTAACGTCTCTGAGGATACCAAGTAAATGGCTCAACGTAAGTACATTATTTGTAACGCCATCGTTCTTCTCTACACTGCGTGGCAAAGGATAATGTTTTTGTGAATGTTGCTGGTGAAATGATTGCTGAAGTAGTTCGTCCTTCAGATTCTGAACAGCATTTGGGAAGGCCCTTCGGTGTCGATGAATGACAAGCAGTCAACTGTTTTATGTTTGCAAAGAAATCGTGATTCGCTTCTGAATTCCTTCCGATGCATATCAGATCTTAATTCAGTTCATAACTTTTGGCAACCTTCGATCACACATACAATCATATGTTTGGAGTGAAGCATAACTACCATCATTTCGAACCACATCCTCTAAGGTTAGGCGGTAAAGGTAGTCGTGACGTCCGATTGGAAACATCATCATTGAAATAGTGTATTCCACGGATGCAGCGTCATTAATTTTTTCTCGCCACCGCCATGCCGTCGTATGCTTCCAGGCCCCTAACGCAGACCTGATTTACCCTACCAAATCCCACCACACTCGTGTGTTAACATTACTTTGTTGCAGCTCCATTGGCGCTATTTAGTACACTCCATCTTTCGCATCCCGCTTGCGCAAATCACCTTTACCTACACGTAGTAGTTTCCGAACAATTCCAGAAAGAATACACGTGCGCAATTTAGGAATCCCGAGCAACACGTCAGCGACTGAAGTATCAAAAGAAAGGCTGGTCCAAATACTACATGAATTATTATCAAGCACAGCTGTCAAATGATAAGTAAATTATATATCTGACACATTTTGTCCTTTAGCGAACAGTCGCACTGTTTAAAACTCAGGCGGATTACCAAGCTAACCAATCGGCTGCTTTAAGCTGTTCCGCCAGTCGCGGATGTGCCAAACGTGTAGCGTATATATTTAGCGAGCAGGGGATAAATAGAACACAACCCTCGCTCAGTCATTGACAACAAAGGCATCCATACACACAAAGATCTGTAACAAGCTAGCAAATGATACAAATTTTGTTACGCTTAGCTTGTCACTAGTGTGCTAAATTTTTATTGTAAGAATATACTAATAGGAATCCAGGGTTCTAATTTCCTTGACAAGTTTCATCACCAGTTTGTTAAGTTTGCATTAAACCACCCAAAAAAGCACAAAGTTGACCGATTTCATGGTGGTTAAGTTTAGCAAATATGGCCATTTTACTGGTGAAAACGGTACACGAAGTATCACCAAAGCAAGAATGGCTAATGGCAGCAATTGAGTAAATGAGAGACAGCAACTCCGGCTGCTAAGAAGAAAGCGTGATGGAGAGAGAGGGTAAACCTTGGTCTATCCTATTAAGCTCCGATTCAAAACTATGGCGGAATGTTGTACATTCGGGTAAAAATGCGTCACCTGCTGATTTGCACTTCAATACTACCAGCTGCACGAATGCCCTCGAAACAAACACCGCCAGTCCTATTGGAACAACTACGGTCATGTCATCGACAAAATTTCCAACTGTTGCAACTGTTCAGAAGGACGTCAACACTATTGAAGATTAGAACGTGACTCTCAACAAAGAAGACCAACAAATTAGTCTGTCAGTTAATCTCACTGGACCCAAAATAAATGAATAAGGCGAACCCTTGGATTATGCAAAAGAGCGTGGCGCTTGACCACAAATCGGCTACATAAATAAGCATTAATAGACCGCGTCGTGTACCATAAATAATCTACACCAACCTTCTACAACAGACATAGAGGTCATTGAAAGAAATGCAAAGCTTTGCGGTGAATCATTAAGACTTCATTTTGACGTGTTTATTGTTGTACCCAAACCCGCCAAATTGATGCAGGTCATCCGTCACCAAAATCCAGAGCACTAGGATGAACCGAGTTTTCTGTCGACAAAGCTGAAGAAGTTCTGTTATTAACAACTAGCCTCCGTAACTAATCAACTTGTATCCGCATATTCTCGGCTATTCCTTGGAGTAAGATTAAACAGACGAGCAAGTATTTGGAAGAAACTTTCATGCGTGTAAACTAACATCCGACGGCTCCTCAGTAAACTTACTGAACTTCAGCTACGTCAGGTTGCAAATGCTTGGGACCTAATTTCTATTACCGGAACTTGGTTACACCGAGAGGTGACTGATGCTGACGTTGAGATAGTCGGAATGTCACTCATCCGGAAAGGACGATCCAGCAGAACAGGTAGGGGCCTACCCTACTGCCACAGCGATCTGCTAGGTGCAACGGTTATGGATCTGGATACAAAGTTAACTGACTCACTACGGTGCCTTTTCCGACTAAGACACAACGACGCTTGCCTCGTAGCTGTCGTTTACCGCCCCCAACGTCCAATCCGGAAATAGATTCCCGCTTGATACGTGGCTTGAACAAAGTAACAGGCACTAGGTACAGCCACAATCTCATCTCCGGGGACTTCGATCTACACCATCTGGAGGTTTCGGCATCACCCACTAAGCAGTTCAAACCAGACTTGCTTGAACTGTTCGCTAATATTCCCTTCTATATTAATATCATCACGCCCACTAGATTGAGTATAGTAAACAAACCGTCCATATTGAACCAAATGCTCACGAATGAACAGCTCATGGTTAACAAGTTATTGATGGTTTGTCCATTAAGTCTCAGTGACCATGTAGTAATAACCTCCAACTATTTGTGTTATGCAGTGTATCCGTCTGAACACTCGGGACTAACTCATAGAATCACAAGCTACCACGTATTGAAAGAACTCATCGACGCAGCTGCTTGTGAATCCTCAAACAACATTCCCTTAAAAACGTTTGGACAGAGTCCGTTGATAAACCCAGCTACATCATCAACATAGCATCAGAGACCAAGCCCCTACGTCCGCAAAAAATAACTTCAATTCTAAGGAGTAAAACTCTGTAAAAAGTCGGTCCTTCAGGGACAAAACATATATTCTGCAAACAAAAGGACCAGGCGAAAACGCAGGCAGAGGGCGAGTGAAACATATCGGTATATACAGCTAGTTGGATCCATAATTAACGACCTTTGTGAATGCATGACATTTTTCCTTTGATTCAGTCAAACAAACTCACTCCAATGCGTCCAACTGTTGGCCAATCAGCGTGCATGCGAGAAACGTGTGAACGTCCAATCAGCTGCCGCCTTTCCTTGCGGCAGCCTAACGGCTTCCTTGCTGGGCTGACACCGCACGTTCGTTCGAGTGTATACTCCCATCACATCCTCCCTTTTTTCATGTTCTTGCTGCTGTACTTTGCTAAATAGTCCATACACTTTACCACTCCGCGTCCTCTTTGTTGGATCTGCCGATGTCGCCTCATTGCCGCACGCAGTATAACGCTCTCTCCCTGATTCATGCTGTCGCCTCGGACATCTCCTCAGCTGTACTCGGTTTCTTCTCAGCTTCTTCCCTCCAACATTTACTTCGTATGACCTTTCACCGACTTTCGCAGCCACGACTCCTTTTCTCCACCGCTCCTGTCCATCGGGAATTGGTTCAACCCATACTTCTTCCCCCACTGTCAGCTCAGGTAATTCCCGTGCGCCGTTGTCGTAGTACCGTTTCTGAGTAGCCATTCGCCTTTTCAAACTGTTCTGTACTTTCTCAAGTTGTGGCGTGACAGGGCGCAGAAGTGTTGCGGATGCAGGCATCACAGTTCTGGTCCTTCGACTGTATAGGCGCTGCACTGGGCTCAGGCCGATATCCGTTGAAGGAGTGTTGCGACTCTCCAGTAGCATGAGGTATGGGTCCTCCCGAGTATCTCTAGCCTTCGCTAATAGTCGCTTGGCTTGCTTCACTGCCGACTCTGCCTTCCCATTTGATTGACTGTGATAGGGACTGGTTTGCCGGTGTGCGAATTCCCATTTGGTTGCGAAAGCCTGGAATGCCCTGCTGCTGAACTGGGGACCGTTGTCCGAGACTAGCTCCTCCGGTATCCCGTGCCGTGCGAATTGACATCTGAGTTTGTTGATTACTGCCTCCGTGGTCGTGGTGGTGAGTAAATCGATTTCAAAGTAATCACTATAGTAGTCCACCGTGAGTAAGTAATCCTTTCCGTTGTCCCAGAATAGATCCACTGCTACCTTTTGCCACGGTCGGTCCGGAACATCATGCAGCATCATCGGTTCCTTCGTTTGCCGAATGTCGTGTGAACGGCACGCCTCACAGTTAGACACATGATCCTTGATCTGACCTGTCATTCCTGGCCAGAACATCAGTTCTCTTGCTCGATTAATGGTGTAATTTGCACCCAGGTGAGCGCGATGGACATGCTCCAGCATCTCCTTTCGGAGAGAAGAAGGGATTAGGATTCGACTTCCCTTGAACAACAGACCGTCACAGACAGTGAGTTCGTCCCGAAAATTGAAGTAGGGTGTTAATTCCTTCGGGAGCTGCTTCTTTGTTTCTGGCCACCCATTGAGGATAACGTCTCGCAAAGCTGCAAAAGTTTGGTCTTCCTCCGTGAAACGCCTTATGTCTTTCAAACGGTTTTCTGTCACTGCCAGATGCTGCACCATGCTAACTGTCTCGATCTCTTCTAGATGATGTTCGGCCACTGGCGGATGTGCTCTCGACAGGGTGTCCGCGATGAACATCTGTGTGCCAGGTGTGTACACAATGTCAATGTCATACTTTTGGAGCCGGATAAGCATACGCTGCAGACGGCGAGGAACGTTATTCAGTGGTTTAGTGGCTATCGACACCAGCGGCTTATGATCAGTGTACACGGTTGTCTTTCTTCCAAAAGTATAATCATTGAAACGCTCCATGGCATAGACCACTGCCAGCATCTCTTTCTCGATCTGTGCGTACCGCTTCTCGGCCTCTGTGAGTGCTCGACTGCGGAAATCCAAAGGTCTTCCGTTCTGCAACAGAACAGCACCTATTCCACTCTGGCTACTATCACACTGTACCTCCAATGGTTGTGCTGGATCGTAATATCCGAGTACGGGCGCATTACTGATAAGGTTCTTAATGGTTTCGAAAGCCAAATCCTGTTCCTTCCCCCAGCTCCAATTTACTCCTTTGTGAGTTAACTGCCTAATCGGAGTCATGACATCAGCGAGTCCTGGTAGGAACCGGCTTAAATAGTTCACCATACCGTTTAGGCGATGGACTGCCTTCACATCGTTAGGGGACGGCATCTCTTGTATCGCCTTAATCTTCCCTGGGTCAACCCTGATTCCGTCGGATGTTAACACATGCCCATGGAAAATCACCTCCTCTTTCCGCAGCTCTACTTTCTCGCGTTTTAGCTTGATGTTCTTTTGCACGCAACGCCTCAGGAACCGGTGTAGCTTAGTGTCATGCTCTTCTTCGGTAGAACCGTAAATCAGAACGTCATCTGCCACACAGGTTACGCCATCTAAATCATCTATTGCTTGCACCAAACGCTTTTGGAAAATTTCGCTAGACACCTTCAGGCCAAACGGTAATCGCAGCCAACGATAACGTCCGAACGGTGTAGCAAATGTGGTGAGGAAACTGGATTCGTCGTCTAGAACAACGTGCCAGAATGCGGAAGAAAGGTCTACTTTCGTGAAAAACTTAGCTTTTGTCAAACGTGGTAAAACATCTTCTAACGTCGGTAGCGCATAATGTTCTCTACGCAGGGCCTCATTCAGTGGCTTCGGGTCTATACATACGCGTAGTTCGCCATTTTTCTTCGTAATGATTGCGACCTGGCTAACCCAGTCTGTTGGCTCATCAACCTTTGCAATCACACCCTGCATAACCAGCTTGTTCAATTCCGCGGAAAATCGGTCACGTAGCGCAAATGGGACTCTCCTAGCAGGTAACGCAATCGGGCGTACCAAAGGATCTAACGACAGGTGAGCGGTACCCTCAAATTCCCCTAAACCCGGGCTAAACACAGACGGATACAGGTCACTAACATCGGCTTCACTCTGACAAGCGTACACAAAACGATCATGGTTAAAAATGACAAAGCCAAGAGATAAAATCGAATCAATGCCGAGAATCGGCGTGAGATCCTCATCCACGATCACGAACTGCAGACGATGCGAAACACCGTCTCTCGGATTGACCACTTCAATTGTCGCTGAGCCCTTTGGCTTGAGTCTGGAACCATTCCACATGCGCAAATAATCTTGATCCGATTGAATTTGCACGCCGCGGCAGTGCTTTCTGGGCAAAATATTGATCGTCGCGCCTGTGTCTAACTGGAATCGCACAGACCGTCCCTCGATCAGAAGACTTGCATAGACACACTTCTGCGACGCTTTCCGAGACACGTTACCAATCGATTGTTCGGTGTCTTCTGTTGATTTGTCTGGAACGAGTGCACTGACATCTGTCGACTGACAGCAGCGGGCGAAGTGATTGCGCTTCCCACATTTGACACAAATGCGGCCCCACGCCGGACACTGTTCGCGGTTCCTCGGATGTCGTGTTGCACAGAAGTTGCAGGGCTCCTGTCGCGCGGTCGTGGCCCTCGTAGTTTTGCTCCTGGAAACGGCGCACAACTCTGAATCACCTGTGATTGTCATCTGCTGGAACTGATAGGCAGTGGAGGACTCACTGTTACAGATGTCGATACATTGCTGCAGAGATAGGTTGCGCTTTCGTAATAGTCGCTTCGTCAAACCTTCGTCATTGATCCCAAGAACAATGCGGTCCCGTATGAGACTGTCCGCCATGCATTTACAGAAACTGCAGGATCGGGCCAAAATCTTTAGCTCAGTGACGTACGTGTCAACGGATTCACCTGGCCGCCTGTTCCGCGAAAAGAAGAGGTAGCGTTGAAATGTCTCGTTTGTTTGGCCTTCGCAGTATTCACTGAACTTCTCAAGAACTGTCTCCAGATTGTTGGCATCTTCGCTCTTGTCGTAACACAATGTCTCTAGCACGCGGCGCGCATCATCTCCTGCTGCGTGTCGAAACATGGCCAAGCGGTACGCCATCGGTTGTTTGTCCAGACGCGATAAAGTGCAGAAATCCATCCATTTGCTCTTCCACAAACGCCAGTTGCTTGCCAAACTGCGTTCATCCATGTTCAGCGGGGCAGGCATTTGAATAGCCGGTGCAGCTCCAATCATCGTCTGGGTGGTACTAATGTTCTTCTCCTTCTCTGACACCATGTAAAAAGTCGGTCCTTCAGGGACAAAACGTATATTCTGCAAACAAAGGACCAGGCGAAAACGCAGGCAGAGGGCGAGTGAAACATATCGGTATATACAGCTAGTTGGATCCATAATTAACGACCTTTGTGAATGCATGACATTTTTCCTTTGATTCAGTCAAACAAACTCACTCCAATGCGTCCAACTGTTGGCCAATCAGCGTGCATGCGAGAAACGTGTGAACGTCCAATCGACTGCCGCCTTCCTTGCGGCAGCCCAACGGCTTCCTTGCTGGGCTGGCACCGCACGTTCGTTCGAGTGTATACTCTCATCACAGACTCGAAAATGCTTGCCATTAAATGATGGAGCAAGGCATGAACACAAGCTGAACCCCGACTCAGAGCCTTGGGACAATTTCCTGACCCTTCGCAACCATAACACTGCATTTTCCGTGAGGAAAAAGTAATTTATCAACAGTGCCTAGGCATAAATTCATGACAGCCAAAAAAACTGCTGTTCGGACTTCTCAATAATCTTCGTAAAGCGAAGCAAGGAATCCCTTCCACTTTTCGCCTCAGGCGGTAGATTGCAAAGCGCCGAAGAAGCAGCTAATACCCTGCGGCTACAATTCGCCGCAATATTCTATCTCGCAGCCTCTACCAGTACCATAATGACATGCACATTACCGACTTCGCTGTTTACATGTGATTTTCAACCCATCCATTTTGCTAAGGAAGTTACTCTTACTAGGTGTGCATTTTTCTCCGGGAGTAGAAAACATCCGCCCGAAAGCGCTGAAGGCTATGGTCAACAAGCTAGCTGAACCACTGTCACAGCTCTTCCAAAGGTGCTTAACTGAACAATAAATCCACACTATGTGGAAGTGTGGAATTATCACCTCAATTTTTAAAAGAATTAGCCGTACAGATGCTGCAAACTATTATCCAGTGAATCTACTCCCTGATCTCGCGAGGTGATTGAAGAAGCCGTCGCTGAAGCTTTAATGGACTAAATGGAAAAATGCAATACCTCGGTACCGGAGCAGCATGTCTTCGGTCAACATCAGTCATGCACCACCAACCAAATGACTGCACGTGGTAGCTGGATGGAAGTGGCTGACCGTAGGGTTGGAGTTGACGTCATTTATCTAGACTTCTTACTTATTGACCGGCTACAAAGCTACGGAATCATACATCCTGTACTTGCTTGGATTTGCAGTTTTCTTCACCAACGGAAGCTTCAAGTAAGTGTTAGGGGGTCAGTCTCTAACCCAAATGAGATAGAATGTGATGTCCCACAAAGCTCAGTGCTGGAGCCGCGTTGATTCCTGGTGTTTATCAAAGACCTGGCAAGAGTTATCTCCTCAAATTTTCTGCTTTTCGCCGGTGAGGTCAAGAAATGGCGGGCGATTGGTAACAATAAACATCATGATCTACTCCAACATAACCAAGTTTGCATTTATGAGTGGTCAAATAGGAACCCGCTTCAGTTGAACAAAGCTAAGTGCAAGGTGAACCATCTGCGTCACCAGCCGCTGAGCGCTTACAAGCTTGGAGACCACAACTTGGAAAAGGCTTCGCAGGAGCGTGAGCTAGGTGTATTGTTACAGAAAGTTCCCGGATGTTCATACATGTAGAGAAGGCGACGAGAACCGGTAATCAACATTTCGACCTTCTTCATAGAGCCTTCGTTCGGTTTGAACAATCAATATTCCCCTAAATGCTTAACACCTTCGTACGACCGCATGTGGAATATGCTATTCAGGCGTGTCAGCCGTGGCAGAAACAAGATCTTGTTGCTCTCGAGATCCTCAACGTGGGCAACCAAGAAGGTCAGGGGCTCCTTTCATCTGCCCTGTCAGCTTAGTATGAAATCCCCAAGATTTTACAGCAGTCGATGTCAGCTTTTGCGGGAGTTCTCATAATGATTTACAAGATATTGGAGAACCCGAACCACATTTGCCATCTACTGCTGAAAGTAATTCACAACCCTAACCTAAGAGGTCATCCTCTGGATCTGACATTACAGTATAGCTAGCTTGAACGCCGTAGAAATTACTTTTTCCTCTGCATGGTCCAGCCTTGGAACGTCCCTCCTAATTCTGTCGTCTCTGCTCCCAATCTGGTGATATTTAAAAACCAGTTTACGATGCGTTGTCTCATTTGCCTTTCATTTTATGACTTGTTAGTCAGGGCTACAAAACGCAATCAAACGGTGTCTTGCCAAACAACCAAACTATGGATTTATGGATTTATACGTTTAATAGGCGAACATCCACACATCCTTACGTAAGTCTATGGTGAGTGCATCAAAAAGCTTCTCACTTTAACATGCAATGTACTTTTTGCAATAATTTCCATTCCACTGGACTTCTTATGCTATGCATTTTATCAGTATTAAGCCATCGGTTTATTGTTTCATTATACTGCATATTTATATGAAAAATGAACAATGAATTTATACAGGTTAAGAAGCGTTGCTTTACAAGTCCCGTTGGATAGTTGGTGGGGATATCAACATAACAATAATGATAATAAGGATAGTAAAATAGTTAATAATTGAAATAGGAAAATAAGGACTTATCTTTTGCTTCGCCGCAGTCCTGCGATCCTCTTAGATTCACAGCACCCACAGTTATCAACAAATAATTCCATGGTAAGCACCAGGTGTAAGATGGGGACGTAGTGTTAAGTGACAAAGCGTAAGTGGATGAGTGCATTGTCCAATCGTCTTTTAAATACTGTTAGTGCCGGTGCAGAGACGACCGATTCTGGGAGAGCATTTCACGGGTGACAGACACGAATGGAAAAGAAATTTCTGCGGCACTCCAGACGACTGTATTGTTCTGCGAGTTTGTGTGAGTGGCCCCTCAGGTTTGTATTGCTGTTGGGTTGCAGTATAGGACGGCACACATGACGTGGGTCTCACAAATTCAATTAATCAAGCCATAGCCAGGTCGCCTCGTAGTCTGTCATAGCTTCCACTGAACAATCCCAATCGTTGCAGCCTCTCCTGGTAGGAAAGGTTGCGCATTCCAATTACGGTCTTAGATGCCCGGCGTTGTGGCTGCTCCAGTGCATTAAGGTCGTGCTTCAGCCATGGATGTCAGGCGTGAATTGCATATTCGACATGGCGGCGAACATATGCACTGAGCATTTGTCGAAATATGGAGCTGTTTATTTGTCCAAACGCCCGCCTCAGCAGCCCGACGTGTTGGTTCACGGTCTGCGAGGCCTTTTCGGATTGTCTGGAGCAACCCAAGTCATCTTGCACCAGGACACCCAAGTCACGTTCGAGAGTTGATTGTTGTAGTATATTCGTTCCGAGTCGGTATGAGTAGCTGCTCTGAGGTTGGATAAAAAGCACCTTGTATTTACTGACGTTGAAATTCAATACGTTTTGGATCGACCATTGATAAACCGTATCTAAATCACACTGAAGCACATGTTGGTCGGCGTTCGCCTGGATCCTGCGGCCAGATCTTGATATCGTCGGCAAATATTAGGATTTTTAAAGCAGTTAGTTCCTTTCAGAAATTTGAAAAGCGCGGTAAGAAGACGAAAACTGGTAGATGCATGCATTTCCTATTGTCTCCTCAGTACCATTAACAATAACCGGTATGAAACTATATCCTTAAATATGCGTGTGACCGAATAAGCATGAAGTGAAAAATGAATGTCGGAAGTTCCACCCCTATGTCCAAGGCAGTCTTAAGCTGATAACTAATTGCTTTTGAACACACTGGCTGGCTTCATCTGGCTTATCGCAACGGCCTCTGCGAAACAGAGGAAGCGGGGAATAAAGTGACGTAATACAAGTGTGAACGCTGATCCTAACTCTATCCGGTGACGCGTATTCAGTAGGTGTTTACTTATTGAGGAAGCTGGCGGTTTGCGCTAGCACGGAACATCAGTGGGACAGGGATGCTGGTCAATTTCACGTTGAACCCACTTTCACACGTGTTCCTTTATCTTTGTATATATATATGTATATATATTTATATATACATATATATACCTGTAAAGCAATTAGGTGACTTCTAGCGTGCTGTACTTATAATGGTAACCAAGCCACCAATACACGCTACACAGCTGAGGTCCAAAGCAGAATACTGATGACTTATGAGGAGGGAAACAACTGAAATCAACTTGTATGTACACCATGCGTCAACTCGAAAACCGGCCGCAGTTAGTTAGGAAGGATGGAGTCAAATGAACAAGTGCGAAGCATGATGATTGCGCTAAAGTTCTCTGCAGAAAGCCATATTTTTGCCTGGTTGTATGAGTATCGTGGGAATCGATGGTCACTTTCCAAACACTCCACCTGCTTTTTGAAAGCAGCGTTGATGCTTGAGGTCAGCGTTAGCACAATAGCGCGACATTTGGACTGGAGGCTGATAGCAATGAAGCAATTGCACGCTGTTCGGCAATCTACGAAGCCGTACAAAAAGCAAAAAACGCAAATCCTATGTTTACAGGAAAGTAACATTGGGATTTAAGGTAGGAATTCAGAACCACTGGGTTCACTCAGACAGCCATCTCAAGTTTTTAAAAGTACTCTACAGTAGTTTCAGCATTTCAAGAATCGTACCTCAGTGGTCTTAACCACGGACTGTTAACATTCGTTTTATGGGTTCGAGACCTACAAGGGCCAGATGGAATGTGCAGTACTGACCCTTCCCCACAATTCTATGTCTAGGCACTGCTGTAGTTGGAGGTTGAAGGGAGACGAGCAGCGTTGATTTATGAGTTAAATTGCGATCTTTTTTCGCTCTGACTAAAGGCCGTTCTCAACGTTCAAGTCAAGTGTCCGAAACTCAAGGACGGAACAATCATCACATTGGAGCCTGGGCGACAGATGGCTTAATAGAGTATACCATCGTGAGAGGAAGTTACAACAAAGGTGTGTGCGGTGGTTGCGTGAACTGTTGGATGCCAGGGGTGTGAATTTGGTCGAACACTGTCACCTGTTTTGTGATAACGCGCCATGCCACGCGAATCTGATCGCGTATGCAAGGAGCACTGGTACCGTCCGGGTAGCCTCCTGCGCCTTCCTCCATATTCTCTACCACTCAACCCAATTTGGAGGCTTTTGAGCATCATAAAATCATGTATAGAACAAGCCATGAGGCAGAGATATTCCGAGATACTTCAGTGAGATCCCAAGGATATATTTTACAAGACGGTGGCGAATGTGTTTCATGAAACGAGTTGTGTCTGGGAAGCACGAGCCTGTATGATGTCTCAGTACTGACAGTATACGATGGATCATGTGCGGAGGACTTCCGCTCGCGCAATACATTGCACTGATTTGCAAATTGCTCCCAGTTTGTTGATATAAATTTAGATAGTTTAAACTGATGTTGTCAGTGATATACATCGCAAAGCCATTAATTCGACATTAGGTATGAATGATGGTGTTAAGGTCAAGTGATGTCGCAGAGAGTTCTTGCATGTTTCTGCGTTAGGCTTTGCGAGACAACCAGAGGGCTTCTGGATGATTCCTGGCACTCAGGAGTACATTGCTGATAATGATGAGAGATCATGTTTTGATACCTACTGTTGTGTCGCGCTTTGATGACACGTAATTGGTATCATGAAGTGGACTACCATGCACAGAAAAAGGAATAGTCACTCAGTCGCTCGTTCGGTTAAGCATTATTGCAGAAATCTTGGTTGCATAGTGCCGTAGGTTAGATATCGCCGCGTGAGGACAGACACTGTGAAATACGCAATATTGGGCGTCAGATGTAAGTCACTGATCCATCTCGGGACGCGAAATAAATGTTTGTCGCTTATTGGCAAGCATTTCAGAGGGTTATGGGGTCGGTTACGTTCGCTTAGGTGCCTAAACTGTGCCAATATATGCGGTGCATCATGAATCGTGGGCCAATTACTAGTGAAGCAGCAACAGGGGAATATGGACCACTCAAGCGACCAAAGCATACGTCATCGCGACTGTTTGCACATTAATCAACCCTTCCATCACTCCAATGCAAGCACCTTAGGGCACGTGCCTTCTGTAACTGAACTGTTTAACAGGTCAATATCCACTGGACTGTTACCGGACGACTGGAAATGCTCGGTCGTAAAGCACGTACCGCATAGTGGTAACCCAAGCAAAGTGGATAACTCCCGGCCGATCTGCCTGACCGCAGTTTTCGCAAAGACGCTGGAGAAGTTCGTGAAGAATAGCCTTCTGCAGCTTCTCGAGTCGAAAAACATGTTGACCTCCGCACAACATGGTTTCATACAAGGTCGCTCGTGCATCACCAACCTAATGTTGACGATGCACGAATGATTACAAGCGCTGAACAAAGGCCTACCAGTCGACATCATTTACACTGACTTCAGTAAGGCTTTTGACAGGGTTAACCATGCAATGCTCCTCGACAGGCTGAGGATGTGCGGTTGATGTTTCACTGCACAAATTGATCAGATATTTCCTTGTTGATGGAAAGTGGAGGATCCATGTAGACAACCATCTAACCGACTGGTATCCATTGAGCAGTGGCTGCACCAAGGCACTGTACTGGGGCCGATTTTATTTCTGATCTATGTAAACGATATGTCTAAGCTACCCCAACCGATCTGTTCATTGTTCGCAGATGACTTAAAGGTGTGGAGAGTAATCCGCGTACTCAATGATTGTGAGTTTGTTCAGCAGGACCTCGACCGCCTCTCAACGTGGTCTGCAGAGGTCAACCTTCTGATCAACCCGGCGAAGTCGCAATTCATGAGGCTAGGTAAGTGTGAGCACAGCCGAAGCTACAAACTGGCTGGTCAACCGCTGCATCCTTCGCCTTTCGTGCGCGACCTCGGTGTACTCTCACGCTGCGAACTAAAGTTAATTGACAACTCGAATGGGCTGTACCAAAACAGCCTTTGGATGCATTGGGCCGTCAGGCGCAGCTTCAGCACTTGGTCCGATGTGATTTCTACTCGCATCTTCGTCTCGATAATACGACCAATGCTAGAGTACAGCTCTCCGCGTATTGTCCCATCGCCCCGGGGCGAGGTAGAAAAGCTTGAGCGAGTGCAGCATGTGGCCACCAGGCAGATTCCCAACTTACGAGGTGTGCCATATGAAGACCGATGTAAGAAAATAGGGCTGTACACTGAGGGTTGACCTTATAATGACGTACCGGATATTACATCTGAGTGATTACTCCATGTTGAGACAACTGCTTCATCTGCCCACACCAAGCTGCACGCGAGGACCCCGGTATAAACTTATCGTACCGGAGTTGAAGCGGGTCGCTCACCAACTATGTTTCGAACACAGATTGGTGAACGTTTGGAACGACCTGCCGCAGCACATAGTAGGGGCGAACTCAGTGTCGGAATTTAAGAAGCTCCTTGAAAATTACTTTGCAGACGCAAAATATACAGAACGGAACAGAACATAACCAGTATATGTTCAAGAGCGACGAATGATGCAGCTATACAGATAAAGCTCTAATGGCTGCTTCGAACCAGTATTCAGTATTCAGTATTTACGTTTACTTTGGGCTGGATGGGATGGGATACTGCCTTCGGCTTACAGTGCACAGATTTCGCGCTACATACACGCATAAACATAAGATGACGACAGTCGTATCACTGCTTTGGCCCTCTCAGCAGAGTACCGCCCATGGTGTTTTTCTCTTACCTAACTAACTAACTGTCAACCCCTTGCAGTAGCCAGTTGCGCAGGTCACTTAGATCGGTTTGTTCACAAGCACGCAATGATATCTTTTCACGCCAGACCCCGATTATTCGCATTCAAATACCTTTGAATGTCTTGATATGGGGACACACCGAATCTACCCGAGCGTTGGCAGGTCGTCGTAACCGTGTCATCTCACAATCTTGGTCTTCTCCTGTTCGTGTAAGAACTTCATATTTGAAATATATTTGTTCCCGAATTCAATCGGATGTCTGATATATTGCTTGTAACGCATTACTTGACCTACCATTGACTGCAGAAACTGTACCAGCAGACATGCGTTGTCATCAGGTACTCAATATGGTCAACAGCAAGAGTTGGCCACACACACATCAGCCCAATTACAGTAGTATTACCAAAGCAGGCATGCAATCACCATGGTGGATAGCTGGATGTTGTTCTAAATAATGGATGGTCATCCCCATGACACTACAAAAGCTCGTACTAAGACAGTTCTATGCAGGACGTCCGGGAGTCAACCGGATGAAGGCGCTTGCCCGAAGCTTGTGTACTGGTCATTCATGAACAGACAACTAAAAGAAATGACTAAAGTTTGTCACAAGTGCGCTGTTGTTTCAAGGACACCAGTAAAGAGGGAACTACATTCATAGCCGAAAACAATGGGACCATGATGCCGCGTCCACGCCGAATTTGAAGGATTGATTAACGGCCAAAATGTTTCTCATTGTTGTGGACTCTTACAGGAAATGGCTCCTGATGAGCAACACATTCACCCAAGCCAATATAAGACAGCTACTGCAAATCTCCGTCAGATTCGGTTGTGCAGAGACATTTGTAACTTATAACGCCACATTGTTCATCTGAGCCCTTTCACGGAGTACTGCAGACAATGCGCTGTCCAACACATTCGCTTAACGCCGTTTCAATTAAAATCGGATGGCTAGGCAGAGAGGTTAGTGGATAATTTCAAGCAAGCTCTTCTCAGATCTAAGAGCGATGGACGTATAGTGGTGGTAGTTGAAATAGTACTCATCGTAAACCGATAAACGCCAAACCCACTGAGCTGCATGAGGATCCTTCAAATTCAAACTGAACATTTTCTGTACATGTTAATGTTAGGTCATTGAGGTACTCCGGAAGAAGGCCAACACATAGATTTTAACTCAAAATGTTAATGCATAATTCGTCGACAGTTTCGCTCAAGAATAAGTTTATAACATGTGAGTCAACATCAATCGAGTACATGCACTCTGTTTGTATTGACGTATGGTCAAGTAGTGGTTATAAGTAAGGCTAATACGGTTATGCCCCGCAACCCAAAGTGACCCATCATTCTTCGGTGTGATGCGTAACCAACAGGGCTCAGATAAATCTCGTCTTACCAAATGGAAGGCATGACGAAACGAATCGCAGCCTTCGCTTCCTAGTGCTTGTCGTCCGCGGAGATGAAATAAACACAGATTGATAAGATGCCTTGGTGGTTGTATTTATGTTTAAATAATTCCACCAATACCTGCGTTGGAAAATGTACGAAAGTTTAAGGAGCCACAAACATTTATTACTTTTGTTCGTGAAAAAATGACATCAACCAGGTTTTGTCCCCTAGTATGCTGCGCTGGGCTTTAGTCCTATAAGCTTAACCATAGGAAAATCTCGTTAGTTCCTGGGAAAGCGAATGGAATTGCCGACGTAATAAGTCACGAACCGCAAAGGTCATCCACCAGGTTGCGTACCGAAGCCTGCTGAACTGCTTCATGTGCAACCGCATTTAGAGGTCAACCACAGTGCTAACCTAACTCTGCGTGGCAAATCAGATACGCTAGTGGAGTTTTGAATGCCACACTGCTTCGTATAGTTGCGTATTTCGGGCCCGCACCTGTCATCCGATTTTTAAGGCAGTTAGTCGATGATAGACTTGTGTTTATATCACCAAAATTTCTGGGGGTACACCTAGGCCTGTGTGTCTGTTTTGCGGTACATTCAATTGGTTCCCATGAATTAGCCGTTAGCCTTTTTCAGCCTGTAGTTATTAAGCCGAATGATTTCGGAGCAATGGCACCGTGGTCTGCGCTAATCACGTCGATTGAATTCGGCTGTCGTACAGTAGCTTTGAGATAAGTAGGACAGAGTACTCGGATGTTAGCACTACTAGGTACGAGTTGTCGAGATTCATGCCAATCGCTCCGGTTACCCCAATCAGTGTACGTTTTGATGTGGAATTTTATGCGCTTTATTAGCACACCTGCTACCGCTTTTAGGCAATTCGGTGTCAATTGTTGAAGGGATTGTTGCAAAATCGGATGATCTAGCTTAATCAGCATAGAGTTATGATGTTTTGGTTCAGCAAGAAGCGATATTCCCATTCTATGTTTAAAAGGTATTAACGACCGCACCGCAGTTCCTCGGTGTATTTTAACGCAGGCGTTCACGGACCACATCCGTCAGCTTGCAAATTTTGAGTACCGTCGTTTTACTTTGTCCAAACTACCTCTCTGTTAATTTAAAGGCAACCATACTTCTTATGCTACGGTTTCTTTATATGCATATTAAGCGGTTGATTCCATTTCTTGAAATGCCTTTCCGAATAAAATAGGAACGAAGCATTTCTGTTGTAATGCTGTTGTTATCTGGTGAGACTAACGGATATTGACACTAATTAAGTAAAGCAAATACTTTCTGAATTTTATCGAGCCGATTGCATGGAGACGACTTTTACACTAATTTCGAATGTGATATTAGAGCCAGGGGAAGAAGAGTCCATCGCTGGTTTTGGGGTATCATAATTTAACCGTTTGACCCTTGCCACAGATGACAACTGGTTAATAATTATCAAGCTAGTTGTTGGTATCACCACAAAATACCATTCCAGGCGAATGCAATGCACCATCTAAATGAGTTCGTTTAACAAACTACATAAATTTTAAGGATTATACATTATAGCAGACAGATTAGACCAACTAAGACAATGCGATGTCCTTGCAAGTACATTTATATTGCGGGAGAATTACATCGTATTTTTAGTTGTCAAGATTCCCTACCAGGTGAGGAAATAGCTTTATAATTGGAATACTACACATAACATGACAATGTATATTTTTGCTTGAGAATATGTACAAGACTTGTCTAGTATATCTGCGTCGTAGTAATGTCTATATAGATAAACTCCAAATTCGTCAAGCGAAATTGTATCTCTCGAACAAAATGTGCCATCAGTTTTGGGTAAATGCCCGTGGTGTTTAGAAAGGGATTATTCGATGTTGAATACAGGTCAGGTCAAGTGTTTATGACACAGCATTACCTCCATCCATTCTAATTAGCAGTAGAGTTGTTCTTAGCGAATTATATTATAAAATTTATTAAAATTCAAATCTATAATCTCTGTAAAGTTAATGTGTAGTGGACCATCTATTTTGCCCCGATAATCAGCATAGCAGAGCGGAAGGTTGTTTTGAAAGACTGTAGGTTCCGTTCGCATTCTTTTTTGAATAACATCTGCATCACGTCGTCTCATACCACCAGTGACCCTTGAAGCACACTGCACTCTCTTTCTCTTTCGATAAACAAGATTCCGAGTTACGCTGTCTGGGAAATTGGCGGCTATATAAGCAGAATGTCAATCGCAATCAAAAGAAAATCTCCTGTGCGAAGCTATGTACACTTGGTTTGTATCTGTCTATCTGATGGCATTTGCTGGCCAGTCAGACGCAATCGGTAAGTATACATCACACAGTCGTCTAGTAGGAACACCGTTCGCTCTCATATGCTTTCTGATGCTATGGTCCATTAGTGCATGCTCAAATTAAAAT
Source organism: Dicrocoelium dendriticum (assembly GCA_944474145.2). Classification (NCBI taxonomy): domain Eukaryota; kingdom Metazoa; phylum Platyhelminthes; class Trematoda; order Plagiorchiida; family Dicrocoeliidae; genus Dicrocoelium; species Dicrocoelium dendriticum. Next base: position 269,604,165 of record OX104063.1, read on the forward strand.
CAAACAGTAGCACTACACGCCTAACTCCCTTATCGATTATTGCTTTCATACGCTTTATTTTTAGTGAAATTGTCTGTCCAGTTGTCGGCCCTTGCATTGAAAAGAGATAAAGGCGACGTAACGATGGTGCATTCGAAGGATTCTTGTCCCCTAGTAAGTTCCATAGCTGCGATCATTGCATTCGAACCAAATGCACCGTTTGGTATGGTATTCAGCGAATTCAAGGCAAGAAGTTGTACTCATTAAGCACTAGAGCTCAGGTAAGAGTAATCAAAGATAGGAAAAATCAGTGAGATAATTAAGCGAGATAACTTTTGCAGTCTACTCCGTCTTCACCGTCTGATAATATACCACACCCACCGACAGGTCAGTTGACTCAACGGCAATAGTCCGTTGTTATTCCAATCAGGTTTGAGAGCAAACGATGACCCATCTCTATAACCAGAATATGTACTCAACCATATTAAAACACTGGTTAAATGGGTACTGTAAACTTTGGTTATTTTCAGATCTCAGGCACTTAGAAGGCCGTTATGCATAAACTTCAGACGACAGTATTAAGATGACTAGGTGTTTAGCAACTATTATTGAGTGTTTATCGCATTGTGTGACGTTTAATTCCTCCGTTTATTCAAAATTATCTATCGTTCTTTAGTTGAAAACACGGGCTTGGCATAACTGGATTTCTGGACTTTTTATGGACTGCAACGCTTCACCCGTCAGAGCGCAGGAAACGGCCCCCTGGTATCCCCTACAAGTTACAATGAATGAGACAAAATTCCCAGTTGACTACCACAAGTTACCGACGTTTGCAAAGGAATGGCAAATCAACCGTTTACTCAACGCCGAAGCAGAGACTTGTCAAACTGCAGTCAAACTAAAGACAAACTATAGTCAAACTACATTCACAGAAGACGAGCGTACTAGCCTTGGTGAGATTTTGTCCTAAGTGTCTAACCTAAGCAGTTAGATATTCGTTGTGTTCACCCAAGTATATACATTTATGCATCATCTTAATCGTAGAATGGCTGATTGGAATTATTGACACACAAAGTGAGCTCGCCTTGTCACCATTAGGCACTATAAGCTTACGCTACAATGTAAGCTGAATTTTCTGTTGCTAAGAGCTTCAAACCGTTTGTTCCGCAGCCAGCGAAAATGAAACGACTGCTGGTAAGTCACGTGTATGACACAGCGCATTCAGCTTCATGCAGAACTCGAAAACATGAACCATTGATACAAATTTTCAATTTGAAGCAAAACCGATGAATTAGCTGGTTATAATTGCTTAACCGCGCTTCTATCATTGGAGCTATCCAAATCACACATTTATGCGTGATTTTCAATGTCAGCAAAGCGGCAACAGCCGTATCTAATTTTTATCATAAACATATATATAGTGTGTGTTTTGAGGTTTTTTCATACATCTAAGACAACAGTGATAACACAGAACACTTGAGATTAGTAGTAATAGCCATAATCGGCTCCACTTCCCTGCCATTTACTTCCCTCCTAGTATAAATTATCACTTATGATTGAAATAATGAAGTAAAATTCATCCACCTCAGCCGCCAACAGACAATTTTTCGGTCGACGACACAAGTCAAATAATTCCACTTAACCTCATTAGAAAACAGCTTGAAGAATGGTAAATAGAAATCAGGTTAATTGCACCGCTTCAGTCTATCTTTATCCCGCATTTGTTTAGCAAGGCAACCCTATTCCAACTCCGCCTAAGATTGTGAGAAAGTCAGCTACAAGTGTACTCATTTACTGGTAATAAATTAAGCACCAGAGCGCGTTCCTCGTTGAAACGTTCACTCATAAGTTGGGTCATTACAGTACACTCGCAATTAATTCTAATTACTTTTACAACTGTTATGAAGTGATCGCTTAATCGTGTGCACCTTTGACAGGATACATTCTAACTGGGCCGGCAGATACAAACGTGTGCAGAAAAGTAAGTTCACTGAAAATCCCAGCCATTTTCGTACGTGAGCTATCCGATTACACTAACGAATGCCTATGGGTTTTCAAACGAAAACCATTCTCGAGATTAGCAGAAAACAGTGGCTGAGAGTTGTCCCCCATGAATTTACATTTTACACTCAACGGAAACTTCTGCTGTGGTTCTTTTACAATTAATACACAGCTTCGGAAGATAAAAAGATTCGTTGATGGAAAATTCAACCCCACGAAATGTTCCAAATTGGGAGATGACGTGGAGCCAGGTCCAAAACTGAAGCGGATAGTGCGATATAGGCTGGTTGTACATCAAAAGATTTCAACCACTTTTGGTCCGCAGGAAAATTCACTGATGTTCGTCATCGAATTAAATGACGGTGAATGCCGTTATAATGGCTACTGGAGGCACTAACAAGAGTAATCAGCTACTACGTCTACACTAATCAAGAGCGGCAAGTGAGTGTGTATCATTTCCCTAAACAACTTGAGCGAAGTTAGCTCAATCTTATATATTCGTACAGCATTTGTTCTTTTGCATTTCAGGTGATCATATAAGTGCAGGTGCATTTGTAATCACCATAGTTGTTCCGTAGTGTTCTTTATAACAAAATACATTCGGCACAACACGTGTTTCTTTCCTTAATAATCTATCCTTGTCCATATCCTACCAGCTTTGTAGATCTATCACGTCGAATCGATTAACTTATACCGTACCATACTCAGCTCAACTAAGCAGACACAAAGAAAGTTATTCTCAACTTTAAACCGTACGGGCAACCTGGATATTTTCATGCACAGCGCAAAGAGTACTTTTGCTTATTAGGAGTTCAGGAAACTGATAACGCATTAAATCAGTTGATCCATAAATACTGAACCAGCCGACACAATGATGTGGACTTGTTTGCAAGCGCGCGTTAACACAACATATCGCCAATTGTCAATTGGAATTTAATCGCTAGTGAAGACACTTATCGTGTGTTTATTTTGACTGTCGAGGTTGGTAAAGCTCGTGAACCAGAGGAGCTGTAAGACCGCAAGTAAAGGAAGATTGTACGAGCAACTTAAAGGGGTAGATTTTAAGGAGCCCAGCTGGGTTTATAAATGCTGCTGAAAGGGAAATCATCTAGGTGTTTACTTGCTGCTAACTGGCTGTATGTAGTGCACAATAGGTAAGTATAAAATATTAATTACCTCTGTTTTAACTTTTGGAATACAGCACAGCAGTTAAACTCAGGTTCGACCACGGTTCACCCTGAAGCGAAATCCGATCAAAGCATTCAATAACAAAAGCAGCTGATGGGCCAGATAGTGCCCCTTCAAAACGCACCTTTGAGACGGGGCAAAGTGCTGGCGATTTGCAACTGGTAAGCTGTTTCTTATTGACGGTGGATTGATCAAGAGCAGAACTTGCAATATCAGCAATGTAGAGGCAATAAGGTGGATAGGGATTCAGAATACGTAATCCCAGTTCTACTACTGTGGCGCAGAGGTCATGTGCTACCTACTGGATAGACAAATAAACGGCCGAATCTAGGTGATGGTAAGAACAGAGAATATAAACTAAGCAGCGTTTTATTAAAAGCACTTCAGCATAGCGAAGGCTGGAAATAAGACACAAAAATGAAAGCTAGGGGAGATGTACTTGCGTGCAGATGTTGCAGATGGCAGGGTGTAGGCGTTCGCGTTTGTGGTAGAAAGACAGTTTCGTGTGCTAACTCAAACGCACATGAACAAGGTTTAAGACCATCAAGCCGCGTAATGTGTTATGCACATGATAAACATATGAGTTCAAATATTTACACAACAGTTTTCGATCAACCTGGGGGAAACTGCAGATAATTTATTTCACATATGTTCCTAAAAAGAACGGCTCTTCCGTAATGTCACCAACCCGTAAATTCTCCTCATCCAGTTAAATCAAAATAATAAACATTTATATAAAAGAATATTTGATTTTGTATTAATTTTAAGTAGCAGGATTTTAGTTGCAAATTTTTATGTTCCTTCCCAGCACCGCACAACCTACATAGCTCAACCGCAATCCGGAAACCCACCAGACGCCTTTCGTCCTAATGGTGCTTATCAATAGTGCTCATTTCCTCGGTCCCCTACTGAAGATCGACCTCATGAATACGGGAGGCTGACGCCAGGTAGCCACCTGTATAAGCTACGGAGTCATAGGGGACGGCAGCTGGGCTACATGAATTGCACGACTTGTCTTCCACCGCCAAACATGTTAGTACACTCGCAGATTGCATTTGCTATCCTCTAGGTCATATCTTTCTCACACTATATCCTATATCCATTGCATTGGGAACTAAAAGTGGTTACTCTTAACTATACAAACGTAGCCTCTCCTATTTTCAAATACTATGGAAATAACGTGTAGTGATAGAAAGTAATGACCTGGAGATTAGCTACTGATTGTAACCTGTGTGGCAGTGGAAGATGGGTCTTGCTATATCAAAGTTAGCTTGCATATTATGTGACTTAGCTGTCGTCCCCCATAGCTCAGTTGCTTCAACTGCTGGCTAGTTGGCGTCAGCCCCCAGCGGCCAAAGTATTGATCCCCAGTAGGGGGGGTTGAGGGGATGCGCATCAATTACGAGCCCTAATAAGGCGAAATGCTTCTGGTGCATTTCCGGACTGCGCTTTATCCATAAAGCCTCTGAGTTGCTGCTTCGTCTAGTGACCAAGCGGTAATGGATTGGCTTTCCTGTATCTGCCAGGCTATGTCTAGTTTCATCACCATCTATTTTGAAGGCACAGCTGACGGCCATTATAATTCAGGACAACAGCCTCATGGTACATGTCAACGCGAACCATATGATGGTTCCTCTTGACTGTGAGTTGTAAGTTGTGGGTGGATTAATGGCAGTTCAGCAACCGCCTCGTGGCTGTTTACATAACTCAGTTTCCTGAGTTGCCAAGTCGGAAGTACGTAAAGTTCACTCGTTGTATAGCTGTGATATAGTATCAGGAAATTAGCGTGTATGTCTTTTTCCGATGCACTAAAATACCTATAAGTTTGCGCACCGTGATCACTGCTTATGGTGTTCAAACACTTATATACTGACCAAATATCCAAAGGCTCAGTGGTTTCCGGATAATAGTCTTTAACTGGTGTACTTAACACAAGCTGAAATCGGTTGGCGTTTGTCATCAACTAGCGAAACCGTCCATTAATTAGTATGTAGTGAAAACCAATCTAACTGCTTTTTAATAGCATACTTACGGAAAAAGAGAAATTATTTAAAGTCTCCCTGTTTAAAATACAAAGGTGAATTTTTGCAAAAGATTATATATATTAAATGTCCTAAAAATCACTAAAAATCGCTATTATGCAGTGTATATACAGTTAGTGATTTTGGACGGTTGTACGTATTCAGACATCCCCAATAGCCCAGTTCAAGCTATATAATTCGATTTAGCAGCTTTGAAATTTTCACCTTAGATGATGAAAAACATATATAGTTGAAATTCAACCATTACTGATACAAAGTCAGGTAAAAAGACATATTTTTATTGCTTAGTTAATTAGGAACGTGGCGTACAAGTAGTATAACGCATTGTTCCTTACAAGAGACTGAGAGCAAAAATATTATACCATCACGTCTGTTTCCGAAGGTGCTATGGGATGATTCTAAGATGCTGAACGTATTAGGTGGTTAGTTAAAGCCGGGTTGAGCATTCACGTATGGAGAAACATTAGTTGGTCTGGACCCAGCGTGCATTGACAAAAACTAAAATAATGGAGGATATATAAGTATGATTCACGGGATCCGTTTCCGGATTCGCCTATCACTGCTGCCTCCCTGAGGAGAGCCACAGGACGCCTGCGCCTACAGAGAGACCATAGGTGGCTTGCGCTGCACCACTCACAGCTCCAACCACACACCCCATATTTATTGTAAACCCGAGGGAATAAGTCCGGAAAGCATGTGGATGAGAGCCGAGTGTCATCAACGGACCCGGCCCAAACTCCTTCCCAGGCAAACACATCCACGTTGTATTTAAGAATCAATCGCACACAAGGCAGTGGCTATTATCGTAGTCCGCTGCACACTGAGTGCATGGAATCACTCTTCGAGCCGAACACGGCCTGAAGGACCGTGAACCTGGCGCCCTCCAGCAACGACCAGCTGTCTCCTAGAGCCAGTATGGACGACGTAGTGGGTAATAAACCGGTAGGCACCTTGTCAACCTTCACATCAAGCTTACCCAAACGGGGACATAAAGCAACACTCAATCGCTTGAAATAACATTAACAACTAAAATATATTTGTAAAATATGTGGCTAAGGAACATTACATATCCATAAGTTAGCACATGAAGTAAGTTGTTTAGCAACAGATCCGCGATAAGTACAAAATGTCAAGGTGTTACTCAAAAATGCTACAAAGGCAAGAAAGTTAACGATGATAAACGCAATTAACGGAAGCAACGTGGCCAGTTAATTGAAGCTTATTCGGGTAGGCGGAGCAAACCAACTAATTTAAAATAACATTTACCCAGTTTAAGAAGACTTAGTTGAACTATAAGTTAGTTTAGCTCAAATCCGGTAGAAAAGGATCATGAATGTAATATGGGTAAGTATAGGCAGATAGTTTTATTCAGCGTGACTGACCAGGTGTAATATATATGCGGTACAGAATTCCGTGGACTTACATTTCCAGTGCCTACGTATGTCTTAATACAGCTAGAAAGTTAGAATGCAAAGCTAATACCTCTAAAGTGGCTGAAGAGGTATGTCACAATTTTCTAGCAAGAGACTACACCAAATGAAAGGTTAATGCAAAGAGCAGAGAAAACATCAATGGCAATGGAAACGAGCTACAATTATCGCCTTATTTTTGGAAGCGACACAAGCTCACACTCGGATCTGATAAACGAGGAAAGCAAGTGATCGGTACTGCAATAAGCAACGGTCCGATTGGAGGCGCTAGCAGGTTTAATGAGCTGAAATGGCTGAGATGTAATGTCACATTCGGTTGGATTTGCGAACATTTCACCAGGGCACAGCAACCGGACTGAGAAGCGAGAAGACGGCAAGTGTAAGGAATGTTGTATTGGTAGAGAGTGTAAGAAACACACAGAATTAAACAGGTAACCGACTATGTCACCACAGTATGCGGTTGAGACCTCGCCATAATTGCTGAAGCCAATCGTTGGAAATGCCAATCGATCATGGGACTATTGACTTTGGCCTCACAAACTGATTTAAATTCATGCGTCCACGACAATCGCGCAAAATTCAGGAACAGATAGTTAAGTAAACATTAAACACACTTCACACACGCGCTCGCTTGTACTCACATTTGTCCTCGAGGATTTAACAAACAACCCTATCAAGGTTTTCTGGATAGAAAACTGTACACCGAAACACAGGCTTTGCCTAAACAACGAAGTACACATTGAACCATACTTACTTCAGACCTTATCTTGTTCTTGGTGTGTTCATTCAGAAACACTTTTATATCCGAACCACACATCGTTTATGCATATCTTGGTAATATTAGCGTGTTCTTTCTAATCACATCATATGCCTAGTGACTGCGCGAATAATTTGGCGACACCGGTTATATTTTTTCGGCTCATTTTTACTTCAAACATGTTTGATGGACCGCCAACTCAGCCACCACACACATTGACCCCCAGTTTTTATTGAATACTGCTACCGTCCAGTTCCCTCCTTTCTACCCACAAGATCCTAGGATTTGGTTTACTCAAGTCTAGGCACAGATCGCCTTACGAAGCATCAATCAATAACACACGACGTATTATTAAGTGCTGGATGTTCTTTCCCCAGACATAGCATCAGATTTGCGCAATAAATGTCGGCACCCGATAACAACAAGCCATGTACACAAATACGAGATACAATAATCCCTGGTACCACAATATCAGACATTAAAAGGCTTGAAAAAGTAAGCAGTAGTGAGACGTTAGACTGTTATACACAATCACATTTCTTCGTCTCTACAACATTGAAAAATAGACGGGGTATTGCTCAGACAGCCATTCCTTAAAAGATGACCCACTCATGTTCAGTCTATCTTCTCAGCGTATACCGACAACGTTCCATTATCTCACCCGGCGATCTAAGTGGACATGATTCTAAAAACTCAGCGTAATTCTATTAACATAAAACTGTTGATCCCTCTGTTGCAATTTGCGCCATCATATCTCGTATTGACGACTTAGAACAACACATCGCAATGTTACACATTAACAGTGCTCCTTAGCTGGCGTTTCCAAAAGCATTCAATCGCGCGCTCACCCTGACGCTCCGTCTCCTCACAGCGGCACTCAAAGTACTAGTAGTAACATGAGACGTTTGGTCGTCTAGCCCGTAAATGTACACCGCCTTGCTCATTCCGAACGAGTATCCGTTCATCAACGTTACAGATGGGGAACGAATAGGCCGGAGATTAGTGGCGAGTAATATCCATGCCAGCACCACCATCTCACTCGCCGTTTGCTTTTCTGGATGGAAATTCGGGTCTGTGATTCCTCATTGACACTGGGGCAGACATTAACGTCATTCCGGCCACATCCGCCCATTTTAAAACTTCGACCACATCGCTTAGCCTGAGAGCAGCTAACGGAACATTGATTCAAACATATGAACAACAATCATTATCACTTAACCTCGGCCTACGCCGAGAATTTCCGTGGATGTATATTCTTGCTGACATCCATCCATCGAGTTTGGGTGCAGTTTTTGTCACGCACTTAAATCTGTGGGTGCACCTTGAACGCTAATCTTTACTTGATGCTAAGACACTTCTATACGCTCAAGGGCATACCATGACACCCCCGTCAATATGCCCATTGACATCTTTCACACTCGACCCTTTGACATCTCATGTGTTACTTCGCGAGCCTCCGGAACTGCAGCGGCCCGATTTCCACGAACCAAACCCAAAGTACACTGTTTTTCTTCACATCAGAACCCTTGGCTCAACAGTTCTTATCACTTCCACATCGCATGTATCCAGAGAGACTAGCCATTGCTAAGCAGGAATTTTAACATATGCTTCAAGTAGGAATCATTCGACCATCTCAATGTTTATGGGCTTCACCACTTCACATCATTCCTCAGAAAACCGCAACAGATTGGAAGCGTTTTGGTGACTATCGTGCACTAAATAACGCGACGATTCCAGATCACTACCACATTCCACATATCCACGAGTTTTCTGCAAACTTATAAGGTTGCACAATCTTTTCTCACATCGATATTCTCCGAGCTTCTCATCACATTCCTACTCATCCTGATGACATTCGAAAAACTGGAATCACTACACCATTCGATCTGTTTGAAATTTTACGTTGCCTGTTTGCTTACGAAATGCTGTTCAGACTTTCCAACGCTTTATAGACCAAACACTCACTGATTTACCGTTCGCGTTTGCTTATCTGGACGATATTTTGATCATTAGTCATAGTGTTGATTAACATCTTGAAAATACACAACTATTATTTACTCGATTGCGTGGACATGATATTGTCATTAATGCTCAAAAATGTGTCTTTAGATCGTCTTCGTTAAACTTTCTTGTCCATACGATTGATGAAGATGGTATATCAGCTGATGCAGATAAGCTAGATGCCATTCGGAATTTTCCGCCTCCTACTTAATGTATACAGCTAAAAATTTTCTTAGGATTGGTCAACTGCTGCCGGGGATTAATTCCCAAAGCAGCATTCCTCTTTTAACTAGAAACCATAAAATCTTTCAATGAACCGATACTGTTGTATCTATCTTTAAGCAAATCAAGAGTTCTCTGGCTGATTGCTTAACTTATTTAACTTGCAACCCAATACCCTCTTGTCAATTAATGTTTGCGCCTCTGGTAGCGCAGTTGGTGCTGTTTTGCAAAAGACAGGTGGTAACGTACATCAACCGCTTGCATTCTTTTTGCATAAGCTATCACACACTGAGTCGCATTACAGTACTCGTGGTAGAGAATTAGTAGCCACCTACTTATCCATTCACCATTTCCGTCATTTTTAGAAGTTCGTGAATTTTGTATATATACTGATCACAAGCCAGTAACCACAGCTATACTAGCTAAACCTGGTAAGTATTCTCCTCGTGAAATTCACCAACTCGATTTCATCTCACAATTCACCAGTTATATACGACATATATATACGGATGTTAGAACATTGTCGCGGAAATGTTATCTCGTCCATCACTTGATGCTCTCGATTCTACACCAAATTGACTTACGTCACATGGACCGCCTTCAAAAAGATAATCCGAACCTTTTCCATAATCTATTAAGCAGTGCTCATTTCGTATAAAACCATCGCCACTTCAAATTGTGCCAGATACCATCGACTATGATGTCTCTACAGCAGTCCAAAGACCTGTTGTCTCACATGCAATGCGACGCCAAGATTTTAACGCTTTACATAACGTCTCACTCTCCGTTATAAGTTTAACCGTAAAGTTCATTTCTCTATGTCATGTAGCCAACTACTAACAGACATATGTTCATGAGCAAAAATCTGCCTCCTATGTCAACGTTCAAAAACGATTCGACATACCCGTTCACCTATTTGCACTTTTGCTAATCAACACTGCCGATTCGATCATGTTCATCTAGACGTAGTCAGACCTCTGCCAATAACCAATGATTTATCCTAACTCCGCACTTGTGTCGATCGATTCACCTGATGGCAGCAAGCGAATCCTATCATTGACGCTACTGCCCGAGCACTCGTTAATGGCTGGATCGCTAATTTTGGGGTCCCTTCCTTTATAACCAGTGATCGTGGATCTCAAATTTAAATTATTCCGTCTCATCGAGCTACTGGGACGCAAACGCATCCGAACCACTGCATATCAACCTCAGGCAAACGGTGCAGTTGAACGATTTCATCCCCACGTGAAGATCGCCTTGCTAGCACAGAACACACTTCTAAAGTGGTCTGAACAACTACAGCCGATTTTTCTGCAATTGCGAACAATATTTCACCCATTCCTACCCTGTTTACCAGCGGAGTTAGTTTTCTGAACAACTCTCCGCACCCCAGGCCAGTTTTTAGTATAGACTCCCAAATATCTACCCATCCTGCCGCTTATGTAACCATTAAAAGCCCACTTGTTTCGACTACGCTATCATCCACAATCGACAACGAACAAACCTTCTTACACTGCACTAGACCTTGCAACTTGTCCCTATGATTCATACGTTCCGATCGGGTTAAATTACCTCTACAATCACCATATGATGGTCCTTTTCATTATCTGCACCGTTTGTAGAATCCTTTCACCGTTCAGTCACCCGAGAAATCTGCTTCGATATCCATTGATCGCATAAATTGCAAGGTACGAAGCTAATGACGTTACTGACAATTTATGAGTAGTTCCCTTTTCTTTAACATTTCACCATGCAACGCTTCTTCGCGATAATTTCCACCTTGGCAGATGTTGGATTGTAACTCCGATAATTATCTGAACGAACTGACATTCGCGTTCATGCATACGTTTACACCTTTGTATACATACCATTTCCGCCCTGTAACCATAACCTGAGCCTAAGTATCCAGCCTTTTGTTTCACTGCGCTGCGTTTACTAACCTCCATTACTGTCGCTGTTAGAACTTGACTGGATTAATTTTATATCCGTTTGCGATTCTATTCACTTATTCTAAGTCACCTTTGATGTTAAATGTTTGTAGAACCACGGGTTATTCGGTATAACTTATTTCGGCCACTGCGCTCTTATTTCACCGCCCAGACCTTGCGTACGTTTGTTGATTAGGCTTGTCAGTCGGCAGTACTGGTCGTAGCTACAAAGTTGAATTGTTTGACTCGCATTTTAACGGATACAATAGACCAAAAGCTAATACTAGAGAAGCCACAAAATGTATGTAACTCGAACCCGGAAGCATGTCAGGAGCCGTTGGCTACAGCTTCGCTTAGGATTAGAAAACTAGAACATAGGTTTCATGAATTTGAGCTAAAGGAAGAGCGAGTAGTTTCTCGTGGATCAATTACGTCGGATAATGACACACGGTTCCGTCGTGGTGACATTGATTGTGATCTGTTTTGTAGATCACCAGTTGATGGAATCTATATGACACCGCGGGACGTCGGCAAGATTGTTCAGTCGACTATTCGTTCGGTGCGATTCCAGTTTTGCCGGTTCGAATCTCAACGATTTTGTTGGACAGCCCACTCGGAAGTCGTATCCGACAAAAGACCGGGGCTGTTAAATGTTTGTTAGGGCTTCCAAAGCGAGAAATCATGCGCATTAATGGGGATCCCATGCGTTATTAGACCATTATTCGCATTTTCCAATCGATGAATGATATGGCGAATCCGAAAATAAGGCTGTCCAAATTGATCAACTATTGTGAGGGTCTAGCAAGGGAGGCGATCGGAAGTTGTGTAATCCTAGACCATGAGGAACGCTTCCGAGAGCTAGATTTGGTCGTCCGCACTTAATTGCTTGGGCTCCTATTGACGATTTAGTGAAGGGACCTCAAATGAGAGTCAACGCTTCCGAGGAGCTACTCAAACTGACTACACAAATGAAGACGTGCCTGCCCACTTAGCACCCGTGTCCGACGAACGCCGGTTAGGTGCCCGATGGGTGACCGTTAGAGCGTCCGATGGACGCTCAAGTGGCAAAATGGTGTTACTCATCGGGAGCTCGCCGAGAAACATTGTGAGGTTCCTCCTTCGTACGCCCGGTTTTCCTCAGATTTCCCTCTCTGTAGGAATAATCTAGCCACATTAACTCCCATGCCACCACCATTGATTGCGCGTTATTACAATTCCACACATCTGGCGACCCTAACAACTGGAAAGTCCGCCGACAAACCGCTGAGATTCCGAACTAATTCCGAACGGAACTTTTCGATATGTCACTGGACTGCAGTAGAAATGCTCAGAAGCACTCCTCCTTTACACTCCTTTGTGTATTCCCCAACGCATGGCCTTAACATAGCTCGGTAACATAACTGGTGTACGCGATTCCATCAAATTCCTTATCACGAGTGTAGAAAGTGCGTTTATGTATTTTATAATACTCCCCAGAACACAAGGGAAAAGGAAAAAGACGCAAACAGGACGACCAGCCAAATAACCACGCGATCCGCTCAGTCTCGCAAAGATGCTGCCCGTCAAGGTTCCCAAAGAATGTCCTAGTAACCACAACATGCCGAAACCTCTGCCTGCGGCCTTCTTCCAGTTATCGACCACATCAACCAGGCTAGATACACGGAGGAGTTCGATCCCACCGACCAAGTAATTCGCAGGAAGACAACGTTCTCCAGTCCGAAGAACGAGGCACTTTGCCTGATTTATGGGCAATAGCCATAAAGTAGACCAGTCGCAAAGCTTATCCATGGCTCGCTGAATAGCTTAGGAACTTTCAGGAACATAGACAAATTTCCACAGCTTCAAGTCATCAGCAAATAGTAACGATGGTGCGTCAATCTCCGCGGGTAGGTTATTCACCTAGGTAGAGAACGACAGCTGTGCAAGGACCGAGCCCTGCGGCACGCCACTGAGGACAGACAGCCTTAACGCTAGGTCACTGCTAATCCCTACATAGAGTTCTCTACCGTCCATGAAGGCAGTCACCCAACGAATGGCGCAGCCAGATACCCCGTATGAGGTCAGCTCTTACGCGAGCCTCAAATAGGTTACTTTGTTAAATGCCTTAGAAAAGCAGACGAAAAGCACGTCCAATTCATCGCCATAATCTACTGCATCCGACCAACCTTCCCGAAACAACAATTGATTCGCAAGACACGAAACTCCCATCCGGAATCCCTGTTGTATGTCTTCAAGTAGATTAAATATACTCAGACGACTTCCCAATGAATTGCGCCCTTTTCTCGAGAAGTTTGACTACTACTTTAGTCCGACTAACTGGTTTGTATTTTGCAGGCCGGCTCCTGTTCGCATTTTTGAAGATGGGACAGATGACAGCTTCCTTCCTTTCAGAATGTAATACGCAGCTGTCAGATGATTCCTGAAACACGAAAGCAAGCGGTCCATTCAGTTCCGAAGACAACTCAAGCAACTAATGCGGGTGAATTAAACCTGGCCTGCAGGACTTAAAATTGGTCAGCCCTTGTGGCAGCCTACAAAATTCCTTCTCCGCTACAATAAATTGAGATAGGACCGAACGCTCTGGGATACTGCACACCAGCACAACTTCTGTCAATGAGGTTTCTCATGAAAACGCTACTGTGTATTGCCTACTAAGTACGCAGGCCTTGTCAAAGTCCCTCTGAACATGAGTACCGTCATAAGGCATTTAATGGGTATTGATGTGTTCGAACCGCAGCGCGTTTTGACATATGCGAAGAATCTTTGTGTAGTCTCTGAAGCATGGATGGCTAACCCTTCCTCGAAATTAAGCCGACCATTCCTTAGGTGTCGCTTACGCCAATTTTTAAGTACGGGTGAATGGCGAATATTCGGTAAGTGCGTTAACATTTATGAACAGAGCAATGATTTATAACGGGTAAAAAGCAGGTGCTTGACATGTCCCGTAAGGTGTTTAGCGTGACTAAAATAGATAGCAAAGGGATAATTTAGTCTTCAGTTCGGGCGCTTACAGATATAACAGAATTGTCGTATAAAGGGAGCTTGTAAGGAGAATGTACGCACAAAATCAACGGGGGAATGGTTATTTTTCAAATCATAGATGAGAAAAATAAGAAAAGATAGCAAGGACAACGCTTACTCGGATACAGAAACCCAGTTTCTAGAATAGTAGCGTTTATCAAATTTCGTGCAATGCGTTTGGAGTGACTCATTCTCGAGTCGGGTATTGGCACTATCCCCTGTCGGTTGTGCATTAGTGCCAGCGGCTGGTGGTCATGAGCTAGAGCACGTAGTGTAAATGTGACAGGGTATCGTCAAGGAGTTTTTTGTAAAGGGATAGAGTGTGTGCCTTAATTACATGTTCCGGGAGGGCATTCCAAGTCTATGCCACTCGAAGGGAGAAATAGTTTTGCCGACATTCCAGGCGGCTGTACTGCGTAACCAACTTAAACTGGTGACCTCTCAGCGAGGTGTTTTGACTTAGTATTAGAAGGGAATGGCATTGATGATTGGGGTTTCTCAGGATCTGATACACCATTATGAGATCGCCCCTTAGACGCCGATAACGTCCACTGTAGATTTTGAGGGTCTTCAGCCTGAGTGGGTAGGGGAGGCTGGTCAAACCTCTGACGCTCTTCGTTGCCCTACGTTGTGCAGTATCGAGCGCGGTGAGACGGTGCTTGAGCCCGGGTTGCCAAGCTTGGTTAGCGTATTCCGCGTGCGGCCTCACGTACGCACTAAGCATTTTTGGAAAGACTAAATGGTCAAACTTCCCGAAGGCTCTGCAAAGAAGGCAGAGGTACTGGTTCGCTCTCTTAGCTGCCTTTTCAGTCTGCCTGGAACAACCGAGGTCATCTTGAACTATCACGCCGAGATCACACTCGTGAGAGGCCCACTGTAGAATTTGTGGTCCTAGGCGCTAGTTGTGCATACTCTTGTGCCGTATACTGAGAACAGTGCACTTGGTGACGTTGAAATGCAGCATGTTCTCGATGGACCATGTGTACGCTTTGTCCAGGTCCTCCTGTAAGACTGTGTGATCCTCCACTGCAGCTATAGTGCGCCATACATTTAGGTCATCAGCATATAATAAACAGTTAGAAGATAACAAACACGCGAGATCATTTATGAAGACCAGGAACAGGCGGGGTCCAAGTACCGAGCCTTGAGGTACGCCGCATTGAACTTCGTTAGATTCTCATAGGTTGCTTCCAACCCTCACATTCAGGTGACGTTGCACGAGAAAGTCTCCCATCCAACCCAGAACAGGATCGCCGATTCCATATTGCTGGAGTTTGTGGAGGAGAATGGGTTGGTCTATACGGTCGAATGCCGTTGAGAAATCTAAGAAGGCCGCGTCGACTGCTGCACCAGCGTCCACAGATTCCGTCCAGTTTGAACGAGCAATCAACAGATTAGTGGAACATGAGCGATTTTAGCGAAATCCATGCTGCTCCGGGACCAGAATTTTGTTGTTCTCTAGGCGCCCCATTAACGCCTCAGCTACGATGGACTCCATAACCTTGGAGGTCACAGGAAGCAGTGTTATCGGGCGATAATTTGTTGGTCCAGCACGGCTACCACTTTTGTAGCTAGGCTTGATGATTCCGTGCTTCCACATCGTGGGGACGTGTATCTCGTTCAGACATCGTTGGAAGCAAATTGCTAATGGTCCTGCCAAACTCATGGCAGCAACTTTCAACGCCTTCAGGCGAATGCCGTTCGCACCCGGGGAGCTGAACCCGCGCGGAGACATCAGCCTCTTCAGTACAGCTGCGGAGGTGAACCATACGTGATTAAGTCCTGATGGCGGCGTTATCTTCTGAGGCAGGATGGATGATGGTTGCGCGCTTTGGTTAGGAACGGCCAAATTATTTTCCAAGGACATTGGCCGCCTCTTGTGCGGTTTGGGCTAACCCACATTCTCTGTGCAAAGCAGGTATACCGCGCTTAACGCGGAGCAACTTGTTTACGTGTCTGTATAGCAGCTAAGGATTGGAGCACAACCTTTCCATTAGACCTTGTTGGTGCTTAAATTTATCTTCCCGGACGAGTTTGACACAGTGGTTCCTTTGCGCTGTGTAGATATCCTAGGTATGGTCGTTCGGGGAGGCTATATAGCTGTGCCGTGCCAAGTCCCTTAATGCCATGCACTTACGTGTCCTGCTCTTTACGAAAGAATTCATCCTTTTACGCGGGCAGAGTTTGGTTTCAGATGTCCTTGCCACGAGCTTGGTAAATATGTTGACGAATTCACCGCAGGCCACCTCAGGGGTTAATTCAGCTAAGAACGACCAGCTGGCTATGTCAATTAGGTCGGATAGGTCTTCATAGTTGGTTACGACACGATATTCCTCGGCATGCTCTTTAGGAAAATCCGCGTAGCACATGTATTGAAACAATAGCGTCGTATGATCACTGCGGCCCAAAGGCGTATCGGTTATCACTCTCTCGACCATTAATTCTTCATTGGTGAATGTGCGGTCCAACATGGATGGCCTGTCAGTTCCGCTGAATCTGATGGGCGTAGTGACGTGGCCATAAAGATGGTAGTCTGAAACCAGATTTTGAAACTCTGCTTTGAATTGCTCTCCTGGTGTGGCCTGGGATTCGAGGGCAGGTAAGTTGAAGTCACCGGGGACTAGAATGTGACTGTACTTCCTGTTTATCACTTGCCTCAACGCAGTCATCAAATTGCAGTCCATCTCAGGAGTTGACGCTGGTGGGCGGTAAACAACAACCAGTAGGCCAACATGGTTTCCTCTCAGCCGGAAATTACACCAAATGGCTTCAGGTACGTCAGTTTTCGGATCGTTTATGCGTTCGCATTGCATGTTGTTACGAAAATAAAGGGCTACCCCACCACCTTTGCTGGTTCCATCCTTCCGGACAACGGACATGTCCGTTAGTGCAATTTCAGCATCCGTTATCTCGCAGCGCAGCCACGTTTCGGTGACAGCGATACGTTCCCAAGCTGCAGACGCGTGTCGAAGTCTTAATTCAGCTAATTTGCTGAGTAGACCTTGGGCATTTGTGTACATGCATGAGAGCTTCTCGGAAACCAGGGGTGTGTTAGTGTGGATGGATGAAGCAAATGAGTTTACGCCGACTATTAAAGGGTCGGCGACTAATCGCATTTTGGATGGATTGCATGCTCTCGAGAAGTATTTGATATATAAGCAGGTATCAAATGCTCCGAATCCCGATGTTTGCTCATGCTCTGCTGTGCCCTCCGGAAAGTATGATTACTCTTGAAACCGTCCCCGAGTCGGGTCCTGCAGTCAGCGTATTCTCTAAGAATTGTGTCTCTACTGATTTGTCATTAGAAGCTACTGGTGTTCTTCTGCTTTCAGACGAATATCTGTTGGCAGTCTGCAACGGAATTTAATCCAGTTCGCTAGTAGGTTTTGTGCCATTTGTTCTGACTGTAACACACGTTTTAACAGTCTGGGACCGCACGCCTTATAGTTTGGTGATATGGGGATCCTTCTCAACGAGGTGACCACTACATTTTCGGGAGAAAGAGCCTCCCGGATGTAGTGCCATTGCTCGCGGTCGTGCATCTGAGCATTGTCGGAAGAGGAGTCAGTAAGCTCAGGAACACCGTGAGCAATCACTCTTTTCTTATCTTGACTTTTTCTGTACTTATATTTGTTATCAGGATCCACTGAACGTTCTTTTCACGGGATTTCGGGTAGTATGCGCACTCCACTTGAGTCGTCGCGGAGACGATTCGCAGACAGCAGAACGGCCTCAGTCTCGTCCGTCGAGTTTAGTGTTACCCGAAGTAACCGGGGTTCGCCGTAGTGCAATGTGTTTGGGTGGCGCGGGATTCTTCTTAATTTCTTGGGATTAGCATGGACACCGATCGACGTACGGATGGAACCCCACTGATTTCGATCGTCCGTCAACTTACCTTTAATTGTATTACATTTGGATTTGGGGAGATTTGTGCATGCAATATTTAGGGCACCATGGTTGCGCTTAGTGATTACTAGTTTTGGATATGGAGGCTTAGTATCCGGTGTTTTTGTTGAATTTGTGAAAGGCACTGGTGTGTGACATCCGTGCTGCGGCAGTGTTGTTTTCTCTATTCCGAGCACAAAGGTTACCGGTGCTCTTTCCGGTATTTGCTTGGCGGCAACTGATGCGTACGTTGCCGGGTTGTTCACTATTGCTAGTTCACTGTAGCTTACAGTCTCGAGTGTGGCGAACAGACTACTAGGTGCAGCACACATTACGGAAGTTGAAGCAGGCGCGCTGCAGGCACTGTTATTACTTATATGAGGGAGAGAGAATGGAGTTGATACTGTTGGAGGCTGAGTCGTTGGGGTTATGTTGGGATGCCTGGCTCGCTTCTTTGGCCTGACTAGGGAGTTCGGGGTGTTATTTTAACTCACAAGTGCAGGTCCGTTTCCTCACAAGGGTGCAACTCGGAAGCTCACCAGTTGCTCGAACGCTTCGGTTAATATTTCACGCCCCTTAAGTAGCACAGATAGACAGCTAACAAATGGAATAGACTTGCACATTTCGCAGAACCAAAACGCTTCTGTGGTGTTTACTTTAGTCGACCCCTTCCCAATGAAGGTGGTGTGAAAGCATTTCAAACACATGGTACACACCGGACCACTGTTTATTACTTTAGCACATGATTCGCATCCGCTCTTCATACGAGACATGTTCTTAGTAGAGGGTGTTGTTTTAAGGGGTAGAGAGAGGATAGAGATATTGAGAGTGGAATCTATCCAGGACGGCTGTGTTCATGCCTCATTTCTCCTTGTGACTGCGATGAAGGGATCAGAGAACTCTGTGAGGTATGACTTAAATTTATCCTAGGCAACCTGGACACTATCATCGCATGAGAACTCACAATAGAAAGCCGAATCCTTGTCACTCACTGATTGATAGTCTGTATGTCAAATGTTCGGGCGTGACACAACGGTACTCTGGTAGCGTCTAGACAGAGTACAATCGAAGAGCAAACAAACATGGTCAATGGAACCTAGTGGCGGTCCGTAAATAATGTCACCAATAAAATCAGGTGACTTAGTAAACGCGATTCTAAGATAGACGGTATTTGGGCTTCCATGTACCTAGTGGGGAAGTCAACGAACTAATGCAACGGTACTAGAAGCGCAAGCTCAAGTAGATCAGCGCCGAATGGGCCTGACACTGAGTTGCAAGAAAGATCCACCCAGCAAACCTCCCGGTGGATGAAGTCGCCGATCACCAAACACCTATTTGCGGACTGGGTTCGATTAAAGTCAGGTACCTCTCTGCATATGCTCCCAGATTTTCTATACACAATTACAACTGTAATCTGAGCACAGGATGTGCTACTCACAGCCGACAGAGCTTCAAACGTTTTGTCCGCTGACTTAAATAAGCAGGTCTCCAAAACGTAAAGTTCATGCTCACATAAGGAAAGACGCCTCCTCCCTACCGGCCAACCGAGCGACCACATCTAAATAGTTCGATGCCAGAAAGATATACTTCAACATACTTGGTGTCTTGGACAACCACGTTTCAGTGAATGCGAGTAAATCGGAATGAGACCCATCTACAAGCAGACCTAACTCGTAAACCTTATTCCTTAGGTTGCACAACTTATTTACCACTAACTTAAGGTATTCGTAATATCCAGACCTGTGTCTTGCTCTACCAAAACGGGCACTGGTAGGGCGGGAAGGACCACCGGTTGACCATCCGAAAACTCACTAAACGGAGACCTTGTTCACTGGCAGCTTGTCTGCAATTGTGGTCCTTTATCCTCAGCATATCGGCCAGCGGAAAGTCCGGCTGAACACTAATATTAGTACATTACAGCCTAAAAGTAAATCTTATAAGTGAATTACGTTCTTCCGTGGTAGAGAGTACTACACGAAGTAGCCGCGATCGAGAGTTTCGTGCAATAATTGGGACATTTCCCAGTCTAATAAGCTTCCTGACAGTTACGCCTGGAAATGCATATTGAAGTGGCTTCGTTAGGCATATTTTAATCCAGTGAAGCTCGTCCAACATGCGACCAGCAAAAAGATAGCAGTGGATTCAGCCGAGTTACGAAAAATGACGCCATACGTCTCATGTTACTACTAGTACTTTGAGTGCAGCTGTGAGGAGACGGAGCGTCAGGTTGAGCGCGCGATTGAATGCTTTTGGAAACGCCAGCTAAGGAGCACTGTTAATGTGTAACATTGCGATGTGTTGTTCTAAGTCGTCCATACGAGATATGATGGCGCAAATTGCAACAGAGGGATCAACAGTCTTTATGTTTATAGAATTACGCTGAGCTTTTAGAATCTTGTCCACTTAGATCGCCGGGTGAGATAATGGAACGTTGTCGGTATACGCTGAGAAGATAGACTGAACATGAGTGGGTCATCTTTTAAGGAATGGCTGTCTGAGCAATACCCCGTCTATTTTTTAATGTTGTAGAGACGAAGAAATGTGATTGTGTATAACAGTCCAACGTCTCACTACTGCTTACTTTTTCAAGCCTCTTAATGTCTGATATTGTGGTACCAGGGATTATTGCATCTCGTATTTGTGTACATAGCTTGTTGTTATCGGGTGCCGACATTTATTGCGCAAATCTGATGTAATATCTGAGGGAAGAACAGCCGGCACATAATAATACGTCGTGTGTTCTTGATTGATTCCTCGTAAGACGATCTGTGCCTGGACTTGAGTAAACCAAATCCTAGGATCTTGTGGGTAGAAAGGAGGTAACTGGACGGTAGGCGTATTCAATAAAAACTGGGGGTCAATGTGTGTGGTGGCTGAGTTGGCGGTCCATCAAACATGTTTGAAGTAAAAATGAGCCGTAAAAATATAACCGGAGTCACCAAATTATTCGCGCAGTCACTAGGCATATGATGTGATTAGAAAGAACACGCTAATATTACCAAGATATGCATAAACGATGTGTGATTCGGATATAAAAGTGTTTCTGAATGAACACACCAAGAACAAGATAAGGTCTGATGTAAGTATGGTTGAATGTGTATTCGGTTGTTTAGGCAAAGCCTGTGTTTCGGTGTACAGTTTTCGATCCAGAAAACCTTGATAGGGTTGTTTTTTAAATCCTCGAGGACAAATGTGAGTACAAGCGAGCGCGTGTGAAGTGTGTTTAATGTTTACTTAACTATCTGTTCCTGAATTTTGCGCGATTGTCGTGGACGCATGAATTTAAATCAGTTTGTGAGGCCAAAGTCAATAGTCCAATGATCGATTGGCATTTCCAACGATTGGCTTCAGCAATTATGGCGAGGTCTCAACCGCATACTGTGGTGACATAGTCGGTTACCTGTTTAATTCTGTGTGTTTCTTACACTCTCTACCAATACAGCATTCCTTACACTTGCCGTCTTCTCGCTTCTCAGCGCGGTTGCTGTGCCCTGGTGAAATGTTCGCAAATCCAACCGAATGTGACATTACATCTCAGCCATTTCAGCTCATTAAACCTGCTAGCGCCTCCAATCGGACCGTTGCTTATTGCAGTACCGATCACTTGCTTTCCTCGTTTATCAGATCCGAGTGTGAGCTTGTGTCGCTTCCAAAAATAAGGCGATAATTGTAGCTCGTTTCGATTGTCATTGATGTTTTCTCTGCTCTTTGCATTAACCTTTCATTTGGTGTAGTCTCTTGCTAGAAAATTGTGACATACCTATCCAGCCACTTTAGAGGTATTAGCTTTGCATTCTAACTTTCTAGCTGTATTAAGACATACGTACGCACTGGAAACGTAAGCCCACGGAATTCTGTACCGCATATATATTACACCTGGTCAGTCTTGCTGAATAAAACTATCTGCCTATACTTACCCATATTACATTCATGATCCTTTTTTACCGGATTTGGGCTAAACTAACTTATAGTTCAACTACGTCTTCTTAAACTGGGTAAATTTTATTTCAAATTATTTGGTTTGCTCCGCCTACCCGAATAAGCTTCAATTAACTGGCCACGTTGCTTCCGTTAATTGCGTTTATCATCGTTAACTTTCTTGCCTTTGTAGCATTTTTGAGTAACACCTTGACATTTTGTACTTATCGCGGATTTGTTGCTAAACAACTTACTTCATGTGCTAACTTATGGATATGTAATGTTCCTTAGCCACATATTTTACAAATATATTTTAGTTGTTAATGTTATTTCAAGCGATTGAGTGTTGCTTTATGTCCCCCGTTTGGGTAAGCTTGATGTGAAGGTTGACAAGGTGCCTACCGGTTTATTACCCACTACGTCGTCCATACTGGCTCTAGGAGACAGCTGGTCGTTGCTGGAGGGCGCGAGGTTCACGGTCCTTGAGGCCGTGTTAGGCTCGAAGAGTGGTTCCATGCACCCAGTGTGCAGCAGACTAGGATAATAGTCACTGTCTTATGTGCGATTGATTCTTAAATACAGCGTGGATGTGTTTGCCTGGGAAGGGGTTTGGGCCGGGTCCGTTGATGAAACTTGGCTCTCATCCACATGCCTTCCGGACTTATTCCCTCGGGTTTACAATAAATATGGGGTGTGTGGTTGGAGCTGTGGGTGGTGAAGCGCAAGCCACCCATGGTCTCTCTGTAGGCGCAGGCGTCCTGTGGCTCTCCTCAGGGAGGCAGCAGTGATAGGCGAATCCGGAAACGGATCCCGCGAATCATACTTATATTTCCTCCATTATTTTAGTTTTTGTCAATGCACGCTGGGTCCAGACTAACTAATGTTTCTCCATACGTGAATGCTCAACCCGGCTTTAACTAACCATCTAATACGTTCAGCATCTTAGAATCATCCCATAGCACCTTCGGAAACACACGTGATGGTATAATATTTTTGCTCTCAGTCTCTTGTAAGGAACAATGCGTTATACTAACTGTACGCCAAGTACCTAATTATCTAAGCAGTAAAAATATGTCGTATTACCTGGCTTTGTATCGGTGATGGTTGAAGTTCAACTGTATATGTTTTTCATCATCTAAGATGAAAATTTTAAAGCTGCGAAATCGAATTATATAGCTTGAACTGGGCTATTGGGGATGTCTGAATACGTACAACTGTCCAAAATCACTAACTGTATACACACTGCATAATAGCGATTTTTAGTGATTTTTGGGACATTTGGTGTACATAATCTTTTGCAAAAATTCACCTTTGTATTATAAACATGGAGACTTTAATAATTTCTCTTTCTCCATAAGTATGCTATTAAAAAGCAGTTAGATCGGTTTT
>OX104063.1:269628050-269653627 GCA_944474145.2 Dicrocoelium dendriticum
AATAGCTTGGATTTTGCTGATTTTATAATGTTTTGTGCATGACACTTCAAGCTGCTTGTTGTAGGTTGAATGTGGTTCCTTCGTAATGCTTTTTAGAATGCTTTTGGGTAGTTGTTCGTTTCAAAGCAGTGACGATGAAATTTGATGCAATTTCCGTTTCGGCAAAACTAGTCATGATCCTCATATACTGATCGGGTTCTTTGAGCGTTTTGGCACATTTGCAACGATTAATATGCTGTAGCATGCGCAATTTCTAATATAATGTAAGTATCCGGGAATCAGATAAAAACATAAAAGAAAAAAGGGAAAGTATATAATGGTGATTGAATGCTGGGCTGAAGGGAATCGCCTACTCCGTGCGGTCGATCAGGCAATTGATCGAGCGGACGAATGCGTTTTCAAACACTCAGCTCATTGGACTTTTGCCTCAGAGTTGAGAGGACAGTGTTTTCGGCGGCATTTATCTGGCTATGTTGGCAGAGTTTTGTTACCACGTTTTTCGTGGTCAAGGCTGTTGGAATTTTGATTTTTCTTTGGGTGGGTTAGAATTGCTGCGGAGAAATTTCTGGGTGGTTAATTCGGAATAGCGAATAATAGTGAAGATCTAACAGTAAACATAACCGCAAGCAGTACGCCTAAAGCGAGTAATCTTTTACGATTTATTATCACCAGGCTTGATCCAGAAAATACGTTGAGAAGAGTTGTTCATTCGAAATCAGAGGGTAACTATTGATTGAAAAATATTTTAAATTCTCAACCTAACATGTCTTGTGGTCAAGTGACCTAAGACGTGTGACTCAACTAAGTGAGGTCAGATCCAATTGTAAGGTATGTGTAGTTATTGAAAACTGACCTAATTTTATCGCAATTGAGGGAGCCCGATGATCTCTTCTTGGAGCAAATTAGGTTAACCTGGAAGTGATGCCACAATTATTCATCATTATTGTTCCATGAGGATAGATCCGCCTTACGACCACGCAACATGATAGATTGTCATGGCATCTTCTGCGGTTGTGGTTACTAGATATATATCGATTCCGCAACTTTAGTGGCTTGTACTAAGCACCTTATTATATCGTTCCTGCATGGAGCAGAAGACCTTGAAAGCGTCATATGTCAGAATTTTCTGTCCAGTTTTAAGCTGAGTTTTAAGCAATAAACCGCTACTTTCGTCAGTACCTTTCCATTGTGACCCAGAACAGTACTTAGCCATCATCATTGTCATGAATACATGTTTGTGGAGGGCTTGAAACAACTCAGCTTAGGTGTCCCAATGTAAAGGTAAGATACAAAATTTACACTACGAACAAATTCAAAAGCAGTAAGATAATACTAAAATTATCGTATTATATAATTCGGATAAAACCATAATTGGGTGAGATGGACACAGAAACCCATAACACAAATGAAACTGGGGCCGGCTCTTCGCCATATCAGCAAGCGTATCCAACTGAATGTGTTAACCGTTCTTAGAACCCCAGCCTGGCATTCGGAACGTACCAACCGACAACAAATTCGAAGTTAGTGTTTTCATTCCTCTTGACTAAGTCATCGCTTGGCCTCCCTCCACATCTTACAACCGCAAACACGGTGCGTAAGCAATGCATTTTGCGGAGTCGTGGTCTGGAATGCGCGCTTTATTGCCCAACCATCGGAGCCTGGTGTGTGATAGAACAGTTCTGGGCAGTTCACTAGTTTTTCTTGTACTAAATACGCGATGCCTAACAAGCTTACTGCTTGCACCGCGTTCCCAACAGATATGAACTTAGCTGTGAATGCGGCGATGGTTGAACTTAACTAGCCACTTTATGTCTGTCGATCAGACCTGCCAGATTTTACAAACGTATAAACGGTTGAACGGACGGCTGCATTTTAAACTCTGCCCTTCAGTGCAAGAGTGATGTAGCTTTTGCACCACAGGTGGTGGACATTGACAAAATCACCTCGTACTTTTGTTATACCTTTTGTGATCTCATCTTCAAGCCCTCAGGCGCTAATATTAGTGCTCAGAGATTTGAAGTAATGAAAGATTGTTAGCTGATCACCACCAAGCGGTTGGTCCTTGCCAAACTTGGAGAAGTACTTTGCCTTTTGATGGGGCAAAGCATTGACCAAAACGATTGACAGCATAGCGCAAAACGATTCACAATGCTCAGGTATCCGTGTCGTTAGACGCTTGGTCGTAGGTCTGAGGTACTAAGCCCCACAGCTTCAAGTAACCTGTTATATCATATACGACTTGTCTTTAAGGCGTACCAGGGAAGAAAACCTATTGAGCCGCGAATCCTTAAGTTCTTGCTAAGTCCAATTCCATTTTTACTCTCAACATGCCCTTCCTTATTCTGGGAATTCTCGGCAGAACGACTTCCGTCTCCCCATGTGTCAGAATTTGCAACGCAAACGTGGCGTTCGGATTGTTAGGGTTGGTTATGTTCAACTACTACTACGATGGAATGGATGCTCAATTCGATTTCAGGTGTAAAAGATTAATTGCAATGTACGATGAGTTTCTGCCAGTCAGTAGCTTTCTGGACCTTTTGATAGAAACGTGCGTTGCACGATTTCTGAAATTAAAGCAAGCATTCTGTACACGCCGTCGTACCAAGTAAAGCTCAGATTGATCTGTCCCCATGCGGGACTTGTACACGCTCCACTAAGAAATAAGCATTTATGTATTTATTTCTGTCTTTTAATAATACTTCATCTTGGAGTAACTCAAAATACGTGATGCAGTAAAGACAGTTGTTTAGAGGAGAAAATGTTTTGAGCATTATTAGTACAAAGGCTCGCGCAGAGATAAAATAGAGGGAAATAGGAAAAGCATAATTTCATGTGAAAAACAGAACGATATTTTGCTGTCACTCGAAGGCAAATATCTGATGCCCAAACCTATGAACTCTTAGTTACCAACCAACTAGTTCTAAAGGCAAATTTCATCGCTCGATAACTCGGGTTGTGTTGAAATTTAGTGTTTTCCGTCAATTGCTGGCGGCGAAAAGTCTGGGATATCGTCTATTGTACAGAGAATAATGTGGTCAAGGAAAATAGTGGCATTTGAGGACAGTCGCAAAAAGAGCTCCATATTGGTTTTGCGTTAGAAACTAAATCCAAGAATTTTGCGCGAATGATTTGATTGGGAGATTATGTTAGTTTTCCATGACCCAGTAACCAAACCTTTAGCTGAGATTTTGTAAAACCTGTGACGTTAGAATGCAGTAAGAAGGATTTTGGTGCAGAGCTTACTTCCAGGGGCATGTATTTCTACTTGTGTGATTATGCTACCGAAGAGCGGTAACAAAAATTCTTTGCACACTTTGCGATACCTCACTTGTTATGCTTTAGATTTGCGGAGTATATTTGTACATTTCCTCTTTGTTATCACTAATGACAGTTGTAAATAGATGTTTGCAATCCCATGCTCTCTGTCAGACAGACGACTAAGTTGTATCGAACAAGAATGCTAAACGCCTTCATAGCGCAAATTTAATTACGTTATTTTCAGATTGTTGTGTCTTGGAAAAGTTGCCACTTTTCCACAAACTTCAGAGATATTAAGTTCATCTTAACTACTCTGAGTAGTTGCGCGTTTGTCATCAGTTGAGAGAGGCCATTCGTTAAAATGTATATGGGGTTTTGTTGGAATAAACAATGATACATAGAAACGCGCCATTGAAGCACTGTTGGTCAAGCGATTACAGATTGACCTTTGTTCTAAAATCTTCTTTCTCTATCCCTGTAGATTAACTGTGCTGATTTTATGGGTATTAAAACTGAATTAACGCATCCTGTTTAACAATGCTGATAAATCTGATTTCGTAGCACTTAAGACCGACCGAAAAACAAATCAGTCTTTTTGATGCTTAGGTTCACATATCTTCACGACTGCTTGCATCGGCTTTTAACATCACGATGTAAGAAATACGATGTTTTTTGCAAGAGACCAAGTGCTCATCTTCCTTAATGCATAAGCACAAATATAATTATCCCAAATAAAATACCAAGCAAAGGTTATGCGTCATTAAACGGAGCTTTTGTAAGTATTCTCACACTGTCTAACGATTACACTTTATAGAAATCAGCTTTGGCCAATTGATGCAACGCATTTTTGTTGCGAATAATTGCATGGGGCTTTCCCTTGTCAACTGACTCTCCAGGTGGCGATATATTCTTAGTATTTAGAAACTACTTACACTTTGACCAGGTAATTTTTCGTTTGGGAACATGTGTTTACATCACAGGACTCCGTTGTAACACTGTCCAGCTAATTAAACTTTTATTTGGTCAGGCTAACCTAAAACCCCAGAATAAAATAACTTAAGAGTTCTGCGTACCAGCAAAGGATGTTTCAGAAAGGAATTTTATTATTTGGGACCTACATGATACCAGGTGTTCATTGCAAGCATTACTTCCATCCAATGTGCTGGAGAGTTAAAAGTGACAGTACGGATTTGGGTTACAATATTTACAAACGATTTCAAATCCGTAAACTCTGTAATGGTCAGCTTAATTTTTCGATCAATTTTGCCCTGACAGTGAGCAAATACAGAGCGAAAAATAGTTATGTGAGGCTATATTTTTCGCTCATATTCCTTCTTGAACAAAATCGATTTCACTTCTTCTCGTATCACCAGTGACCAGTGCAACACACGACACCCTGTCCCGATAAACACGATGCCAATTTCCGTTCTCTAGCAAAATGACAACTATTAAAGCTAAACATCAATCGCAGGTACAAGAACATTCACTGGGCGAAATGATGTACATTTGGTTTGTACCTTTCAATTTGGTTGCATTTTTTGGTCAGTCAGATGCAATTGGTGAGTATGCATCACAAAGTCTAGTGAGAACATTTTGGCTCATCTATGTATTAAGGTGCTATGGACAGTTTGTGCATTTTCAAAGCAAAGTCAAACAGTAGCGCTGCATGCCTAACTTCATTATCCATTATTAGTTTCATAAGCTTTATTTGCAGTGAAATTGACTGTCCAGTTGTCAGCCTTTGCATTGAAAAGAGCGAACGGAAACGTAACGGTGCTGCTCTCGAACGATTCCTGTCTCCTATTAAGTTCCATGGCTTTGAAAATTACATCCGAAGCAGAAGCACCGTTTGGTACGGTATTCAGCGAATCCAAGACTGGAAGTTGCAATCCTTAACTACTACTGATCAGATAAGAAGTGGCAAAGTTGAGAGAGATAAATCATTAATTAAGAGAGCTAGCTTTTCAGTCTACTCCGTCATCACTGCGTGATAGTAAACCAAACACACCGAAAGGTAAATACATTTTACATCAGTAGTCTGTTGTTATTCCACTCAGCGTTGAAAACAGTAGTCAACGTATTTAAAAAAATTCTCTCCTCAAAAATATCAAACCAATGGATACTTGGTACTGTAAACTTTCTGTCGTTTTCAGATCTCAAGTACTTGGGCGGCATTACGTTTAAAGAACGGACGACACGATTTATATTATTAGGTTTTTGGAGCTAGCATTTAGTGTTTCTCACATTGCGTGACTTTTAATTTCTTATCTTCTTCAAAATTATCTATCGTACTGTAGTTGAAAACACGGGTTTGGCATAACTGGGTTTCTGGACTGTTTCTGAACTGCAGTTCTTCACCCGTCAGAGCGCAGGAAGCGGCCCCGTGGTATCCCCTACAAGTTACAATGAATGAGACAAGATTCCCCGTTGAATACCACAATTTGACGACATTTGCAAAGGAATGCCAAACCAACCGTTTACTCAAAGCTAAAGAAAATAATTGCTATACTACAGTCATCCTAGATAGCAAGCGTCCTAGCCTTGGTGAGGTGTACTTCATGTTAAGTGAATCTCAGCGCTTCCACCTTCTGTGTTCAGCCAAATATATGCACCTTGGCGGTATCTTAATTATTGCGTTGCTGACTGGAATAATTGACGCACAAATTGAGCCTAGCTTGGTACCTGCACACACTACAATTTTAAGCTAAAATGCAAGCTGAATTTTCTGTCAATAACCTCGCATTTCATCAATGTTCTGCATCCACCGGGAAAAGCAACAACACTGTTGGTAAGTCCGATGCATAAAAAGCGCTTTCAATTCCAACCTGCTTTCGGTAGCATGAGCTATTGCTGTACATATTCGACTTGAAGCATGCACTCATGTATTAGCAACTTATAACTGCGTAACCGTGTTTCTGTTATCGAAACATTCCGACTCAAACACTTTGAGTAATTTGTTATACCGGTAAAACAGCAGTCGGGATCATAGCGCAACAGCTTTATTTCCTATTACATCACTATATAATTTATATATATATATATATTTGTTTTAAAATTTCTTCTTATATCCAGCAGTCCTCTAGTTAGTGCATGATCTATTCTAAGACAACAATGATGGCAATGTAAACTTGAACACTAGTATTAATAACTGCAACGAGGTCATGCATCGCCGTCATTCATCCCCTTGTAGTATGATCATATCTGATATTTTGATTTAATGCACAAGCAACTACAATCAATTCAGTAGCTATCCGAAAGGATATATGTATATAATGTTGAAAATGACTGCTGCATTCGTTCACTCAACTAATTAACTCTGATTGAAATGGTGAAATAACATTCACCCAACCCAGCCAACAAGCAAAAACTTGCCGGTCAACGACATATTTCAAATATTTCTGATTGTACTCATTCGAAATTCCGTTGATGAATTGCTATTAAAAATCATTTCTAGTGCATGGTTTCAAGCTATTTAGTGTGTCTCAACTTCATAATGTCCCTTAAATAATGTCCAGCAAACAGCAACAATATGTCGCAACTACGAACGTGGCATAAATGACGGAAAGATAAACCTCACGGTAAGAAATTGTGAACTGCCGGATCCAATTCTGATCAGTTGGCAGTAATTGATTAGTCACCAGGAGGGAAATTTATTAAATGCTTTAATTTCAAATGTGTTAACTCCAGTAAGGAGTCCTTTTATTACAGTGACAATTGATTTTGATTAATTCCACAAATGTTATAATTGACCTCTTATTTGCGTGCACCCTTGGCAGGATATATACTAACTGGGCTGACAAGTACAATCGTTTGAAAAACCGTAAATTCAATGGAAATATCAGTGATTGTCGTTTGTAGAGTTGCCTAATTACGTAACGCTTGCCCGTTTGTTGTCAAGTGAAAGCTAGTTTCAAGTGCTGTATAGCACAAGGATGAAGCTCAAGTTATAATCAGGGGCTGGCAGAATTCCGTAAATAGCACACACGTGAAGGTAATTTTTACATGCCAGCTGCACTTCTCATGTTGTTCTTATTGTACTTAATACTCAGCATCAAAAGCAAAGCAAATTCGTCGATGGAAAGTTAACCGTCATGAAATTTTACAGAATAGGGGATGACGTAAAGCAAAGAAGAAAACGAAATCGAATCGTGAACTATGGACTAGTTGTACTGCAAAAAATCTTAAGCAAATTTGGTCTCCTGGAAAATTCACTAATGTTCGTCGTCGAATTAAATGACCGTGCTTGTGATTATAATGGCTACTTGATTCACCGATAAAAGTAGTAAGCTCCTACATGCGTACTAAAGATTGGCTAGAGAGTGTAATTTTCCCCAAATAGCTAAATCCTTGCTGGCTCAGACGTATGCATTCTTACAGTATTTATTCTTTTGCATTTTAGGTGACCCTATTAGTGCAGATGCATTGAAATCGCTTTAAATATAAGTTACTTTTGTTTTAACGATAAATGAAAACTAGCACAGCACAGGTACTTCTCACTTTTAATAAGTCTTCTATTTTTTTAACCTATCTGCCATAGAGTCACGAGCGGTCCATTTAGCAATTTGCAGTTGAATCTGCCAAAGTTCCCCTTGCAATACTAAGATTAAATCCATCGCAATGAGGCTGGACCTTACCGTGGTGCGATGGTTTGCGTTCCTCAGTGATACATTGAGCTATGCTGGGTGGTGCTTTTTTGCACCTTTAGAGCCACTCATACCAGATTGGTCAATGGTTAGAGGTCAGACAAACTCAGCCTCCTGGTCCTCCAGGTTGGGGGTTGGAATGGGGGTGGCTCCTCATTTCATAAAACGGGCTCTGTAGTCCAGTGCCAAAACCCGCTGCCTTGCGGTAAGGTTTTTGAACAAAAGGCTTTGGTTGAGAACCCTAATCGTTCTCCTGTCGAGGCCTGGGCAGCCTGAGAGTATTCTGCCCACGCAATGCAATGAACCTTTCCTACAACAAATTCTTGATGCTCTGGCCGTCGCAGAGGATAATAAACGGCGCCCTATCTGCTGCATCGAACAGGGTAGATAGGAGCTTGGATGCTACTGCTCAGGCCTTCCCGTCTTCTTATACCCCTTCTTGCGCTTCTGCTTCCTTATTGTCCCGCTCTAACTTTACTTATATCCCCCATTTTCAATCCCCTAATTCTTGGCCCTCCCCCAGCTCACTTCACTAGTTGCTTTTCTTCTAATTTCAAATCACACACAATCGCAGGGCCTCGCTCCAATCCAGTCGACAAGTCCATGTTCAACCAAGCGGACAACGTCAGTTCATCCGTTTCCATTTGGAGTCCTCGTGTCTCGCTAAGATTGGCATGCCTTAACGTGCGCACTTTGCTGCAGATTGGCCAACAGGCAGCACTTGCCCGCACACTAGAGACCCTATCGATCGATATTTGCTGTTTATCAGAAACCCGCCTGCAAGGTTCGAGCTCCGTGCTTACCCTGAGATCCCCGACATGCGACACTGGCGACACATTCTCATTGCGCCTATCTGGCGATGATGCAGCTTCAAATGCCGGTCAAGCTTGCGTCGGCATTGTTTTGAGTCCCCGGGCTGAAGCTGCCCTGCTTGATTGGATCCCAGTAAACAGTAAGATGTGCACCGTTAGATTAGCTGGTTCGTTCCGTGCTTCGAAGTCGCGCGGGGACAAACGGTGCCTGTTTGTCATTGCGACCTGCGCCCCCACAAACTGTAGCACTGATTCGGTAAAAGATGATTGTGTGATTCTTCTTCATTCAATGAGCTGATTGCACAGGCTTCAGAGAAAAAAGCTTGCCATAAGTGCAAATCAGTTACTTTCGTTAGGAGCAGAACTCGAAATGGATGACATTACGCAACGCAGCATGGCGACTGTACAGATAAGCTCCAGCATCAGAAACTTGGGACAAGTACGTAGTCCAACGTAACTACTGCACTCAACTGTTAAGAGAAGACAAAGCCGCCTATCAGCAGAACATCGCAAAAGCCTTCAGTGCTAACCACAAACTTCTGTACAAGCACGTTAATAGCCTACGAAATGTGAGGCAAGGATTTCCTCCACTCAAGACGGCTGATGGCCCAACAATAACGGCTGTGGAAGCAGCAAACGCGCTGCAGATGCAATACGCCCCCACGTTACAAAGAGTCTTGCCACCAAGCGATCTATCAAGCTTCGTCTTCTGCTCGCCAGGACTAACCCACATCGCTTTTACCGCAAAGGCTGTATTGCAAAAGCTGACTTCTCTACGCAAACACAGCTTGCCAGGTGTCGATGCCATTGGTCCAGTGGCATTGGGAGCAGCAGCAAGCCAACTGGCAGGACCTTTAGCTCAGTTTTTCCAGCGCTGCTTAGACTAGAACCAAGTTCCCGCCGTGTGGAAGCTTGGAATAATAACCCAGATTCACAAGGATGGAAGCAGAACTGATCCCCTCCAACTACCACCCAGTAACCCTTCTTCCTATACTCTCCAAGTTCATGGAATCCATAGTTGCCGATGCACTGGTGTGCTATCTGGAAAACTGCAACCTCATCACTCCTGAACAGCACGGTTTCCGTCCACAGCGGTCATGTACATCTAATTTACTAATTGCACGTAGTAGTTGGACCGAGGCAGCTGACACAGCAGGTGTTGATGTGATTTACCTGGATTTTTCCAAGGCTTTTTATCATCTGGACTATCGGATACTACTATCCAAGCTGCAGCATTCCGGGATCGGAGACCCTCTTTTAAGCTGGATCGCCAACTTCCTACGCCAAAGGTAATTAACGGTCAGAGTTTGGAGCTCTTTACTGGACCCCAAACAACTCGAGTTTGGTGTGCCGCAAGGCTCAGATCTAGGTCCACTTTTGTTTTTTGTGTTTATTAATGATAAATAAAGGATTAATAAAGGAATAGCTTCAAACTTCCTAATGTTCGCCGACGACATCAAGATCTGGCGCAGGATCCAGGCGAACGCCGACCAACATGTGTCAGAGTGATTTAGATACGGTGTAACAATGGTCGACCCAAAGCTAATTGCATTTCAACATCAGTAAATGCAAGGTGCTTTCTATCCGACATCAGAGCAGCTACTCATACCGACTCGGAACGAATATTTTACAACAATCAACTCTCGAACGGGACTTGGGTGACTCTAGGCAATCCGGAAAGACCTCGAAGACCGGGAACCAAAACGTGGGGCTTTTGCGACGGGCGTTTGGACAAATAAACAGCTCCATATTTTGAAAAATGCTTAGTGCGTATGTTCGCCCCCATGTCGAATATGCAATGCAAGCGTGGCATCCATGGCTGAAACACGACCTTAATGCACTTGGGCAGCCACAACGCCGGGCATCTAAGAACGTAATTTTAATGCGCAATCTTTCCTACCAGGAGAGGCTGCAACGACTGGGATTATTCAGTGGAAGCTATCGCAGACTACGATGCGACCTGATGATGGCATACTTGATTCTGCGAGACCCACATCATGTGTGCCGCCCTTTACTGCAACTCAGGAGCAATACAAAACTGAGGGCCCATCCGTTAAAACTCGCAGAAAAGTGCAGTCGTCTAGAGTGCCGCAGAAATTTCTTTTCCATTCGTGTCTGTTACCCATTGAATACTCTCCCAGAAGCGGTCGTCTCTGCACCGAAATAAACAGTATTTAAAAGACGGTTGGACGATGCACTCATCCACCTACACTGTCACTTAACACTACGTCTCCATCCTACACCTGGAATTTATCATGGAATTATCTGTTGTTAACTGTGAGTGCTGTGAATCTAAGAGGATCGCAGGACTGCGGCGAAGCAAACGTAAGTCCTTATTTTCATATTTAAAGTACTAACTATTATACTATCCTTATTATCATTATTGTTATGTTGATATCTCCACCAACTATCCAACGGGACTTGTAAAGCAACGCTTCTTAACGCGTATAAATTCATTGTTCATTGTTCAAAATAAAGGAACTGATGGTATGCATGCAAAAATGCTAGAGCTTTGAGTCTTTGGATTATTTATCCTTTCTCGGAAGTTTACGATCATTTTTGTTTTCAGACCGTCAATCGACCAAAGTGGGATAAATATCTAAAATATTTACAAGCATTATAATGTGCATAGTCGGTAAATCGAACAGGCATACGAAACGTTCGTCGACTTGGCTTGTTCGTGGTAGGTTTAAGGCTCACAGTAGATGAGGAGCTCGAAAAATCCCAGCCTGTGAGCCTAAATAGGTACTAACTTCAGGAATGATAGGTATTTGTAACATGGCCTAATTAGGTTTAACGTTGCACGAACCGTTCGAAGTAGCCACAGGCCCAGTTGCTTCGCAGATGTAAGGTGGTATGTTGCGCTTAATGAAGACTAATTCGTGTCCGCTAAAGCAATTAATATTGTACATCTTGTTCTTACGGTGTTGTACTTTAAATAATCCCATTAAGGCAAGAAGGAAGCAGCAAGAAAGCACAACCTTTATTGCAGGCGACACCGGTTTTCAAAAACTATGAGAGGCGGCGCATTTATCGGCCATCTTTCCGTCTTAAAACGCCCCAAACATGTGGCGTCACAACCTGTGACTTCCGTGGCAAGCTGGCCTGCAACTTCAGTGGCCATGACTTCTGTCTAACCGCGTAACTTTGCTTCCACAGCGCGTATTCTTATCCGTCTGGGGTTGTTCTAACGCACCTGATTTGTGTGCTCTCGATTGTGTTATTCTTCTTAGGGTTAACCCTGGTTGCACCAACATATGATTTCCTGTCTGTTATAGGCCTTTTGATACATTCTTAATCTGTATTGCATGGTTCAGGTTCGCTACATTTCGTTGTTCGCAATCCGCACTCCGATCATATTGTTGCATTGGCGTTACACCACCAGACCAAGTCTATGATGTTTGCGCCAGTTTCCGTCCTCGGTCGTTCTAGGTAGCTTTTTTTCCTACGTGACCTATGCCTTTCGCGCTACTGACCCCGTCCGCGCTGGAAGTTGC
Organism: Dicrocoelium dendriticum; assembly: GCA_944474145.2. Lineage (NCBI taxonomy): Eukaryota > Metazoa > Platyhelminthes > Trematoda > Plagiorchiida > Dicrocoeliidae > Dicrocoelium > Dicrocoelium dendriticum. The sequence goes on from OX104063.1 coordinate 269,640,261, forward strand.
TTTCTCCTCGGCAATATCCGCAATAGAGCTGCGTTTAAACAAAGTTTCGCCTTTTCTCTGTAAACTTTGATGTTCACGCTTTAGTCACTTTCCGTGTACGGAGTATATAAACCTACCTTGCTTTTGATCGCACCGGCTTTTCTGTTATGCCCGACCTCTGTTTTGCACCTTAGACTGTTCCCTTTACTGAACGGTCTCTATAGATGCGCTCCGTACCTGACAACATATTTCCGATTATTTCGTGACTGTCGAAATTGGATTTGCATCTGACAATGGTTCCTACTATATAGCGATGCGCTGTCGGTCGTTCCCAAGCACGATCATTCGTGAAAAAGGTATCGAGTACAGTCGTTAGTTCTTTACTAAACTGGAATTCAAATGCAGAAAACTGGGTGTTCGAATACATGCTGGTTTGATATGCAAACAGTACTTTTGGTAGTGCTTCCTCCCGTGTCAGTTTCGTATAGTTTATTAATACCTACATGATTCGATTAAGCCGCTGTATTTTTCCGTTGTTTTGCGGGTGGCATGGTGACGTGCGCCGTCTCTGGCTCCCACACTTCTTCAACACCGTCTGGAATGCATTCGATTCAAAGCAAGGTCCTTGGTCCGTATTCACGCATTTCGGTATTATGTACCTTGTTGGCAGGTTAAATTCGAATACCTGTGCTACGGTTTTGTATGTTTGCTCGTCGGTTGGCACAGCTTTTACCCGTAGGGTGAAGGGGTCAACCATCAACACGATGTAATTGTTTCCTAAATGAATCGACGGTAATTGTCCGGAGAGGTCAAATCCCAAAAACTGAGGCGGATCATCCACTTCAGTAGATTGCATCGGTGATCTCTGTGCATCCTACTCACCGCTTGTTTGGCAGCTTGGGCAACCCCGAGTATTTGCAGCTACGTCCCTTCACAGGGGTAGCCAAAAAAGCTTTCCTGTAGCAGTCCGAAAACTCTCACAAAAACCAACTGCGTTTTATAATGGGTAGACTGAGTCATTCATGCTAGTTGGCTTTATGAAATAAACGGAAGTTGCGTCCCGTACGTTACCACCCCCAAATTACTGTTTTTCACGTGAAGCCTGTCCCAGATCCAGAGGAGATCTTTCATCTCTGCTGAGGTTGTTTCCTACTTGGTACATGACTTTAAATGAGTACACATTGACTACGGAATCAACCGTCCTCTGCTTTCCAGTACTTTTCCATCATCCATTGTAACCACACACCGTTGGAGCATTGTCTAGCATGAGTTCGTCCAAACCCCGGCGCGACAGCAACGAGACTAGACTTTAAGTGGTGTAACCGTTTGCGTGTAACTTTGACACATTGAGCTATACTGGGTAGTGCCCCAGGACCCCTTGAAAGCTATTCCAATGTTTCTTTACTCCGGTCACGCATTCGTTCATGCTAAGGTTAGTACGGGTTTCGGAGGATCAACCAAGCGCAAGCACTAGCGACCGAAAGCTGCAAACCTACGAAACCCTGCGATCTAAACCAGTTATGAAACCTCACTCCAAACACTGCTTGGCTCCACTTCTGTAAGTGACCTCGATGCGCAGTAGGCGCATATCAGAGATGCCGTGGTCTCTGTCCTACCGAAACTTGCGGAATCGCCAATCACCCGCCTACAAATTGAACTTCTGCCATCTCCTTATCGCTGATGAACAAGAGCCCGCTTACTCTCGTCTGAATCCAACCCTACTTAAGGACGCCAAACTTTGGGTCGGTATTTGCACAGAAACCTTCAAATGAACTGTGGAACTTTATGATGTAAATACGCTGGAGAGACGGAAATTGCAAATATCTGGTATTACTAAAAAACCTTCCCATTTTAAACGGGTCGCCGAAGGTCTTCGTTCTGGTAGAAGTAAAACCATATTCTATTAGGATACCACCTTAAGCGATACTATTTGACGAGGGTTGGAGCCACTGGCCGAACACTTCAGCTCGTGCTGATTTTGGCTTCCAGCTCCATTGGATTTCTCTAAGACACGAGTTGTTGAGGAGTGTTCCACCGCAACGGCTTCTCTATCTCATTAGAAAATCGAGCAGAAACTCCACTATATGAGGCGTGGTAACTTCCGCGGTCCTGCTCGTTTTCTAAGGGCCTAATTAAGGACGGTAGCACCTCGTTGATTTACTAACTCACCACTTATTCTAGAATGTTTGTCCGAATGAGGAGGTTCCATCATCTTGGGGTTGATCCCTATTGTCCAAAACTACGCGCGCACCCTCTGCCTTAACTATAGTGTCATAAGCTTAGATGCGAGTTACTGGTGTCCAGCATAGTTGGCAGCCTGTTTCAATGCGCGAATCGTTACATCAAGAAGAATTAGCTGAGTTTCGGTCTTCTCGCAGATGTATCGCTCAAATGTTCACACCGCACAATAACAAATAACTCCGACATACGTTTCAATGACCAAAGATATATATGTTCTTAGATATATTTGCAGCCTTCGAGTTTGCTGATAGATTTGTACAGTGTCATTTCTTTCTGAGAAATGGCGTCCCTGAGAAATTCGTCTCCAAACTGCGCTCCCTGTATAGTCTGACCTCAAGTTGAGCTAGGACTTATGCTAAGCTTTCGCCTTCCCTTTGGTCTCTAATGGAATTAAACAAGGATGCGCTTTCTCGCCGTTTCTAGGTACTTCGCCATTGATCATATCGTAAAGAATGCTCTGGTTCATTCCGTGAAATCTGGCTTATGGATCCACTCAGGTAGTATTGTTGTTGATTGAGGCTATGCGGCACGATACACAGGCTGTCAAACCTGCAATAAACCGCTTGCTGTCCGTAGCATCAAGGTATGGTATTTATCTTTATTCAACTAAATGCTAGTTTCTCTTTCAGGACTGGCTGGAGCCAGTGCCTGCATGCACCCTTAGTGATACATCGCAGCTTGTGGAGAGCTTTTTCGAGTTGGGTAGTTGCAGTACTGCTAGCCGCGCCGATGGAGACGAGATTTCGACGCCCACCACAAGGGCACGCTTCGCTTTTTCTAGGCTAAGACATTTATGGAGTGGACACGACATTCGTCTGTCCCACAAAGCGCGTGTCTATTTAGCAACTCTGTTCTGTACCGTTGTAAAGATGCCAGACCTGGTCCATTCGTACCATTGACTTGCGCAGACTGACCGGCTTCGTGAAAAAATACCTGTGGTTCATTGCTCTTGTGTAGTGGCGGAAACAAGTAAGAAATGCGGAAGTTAGGCAGCGTTTCTTTGGCCGTGAAAGCCATCCGGTTGAGGAGCTCATCAAGCTGCATCAAATGCCTCGGAATTAACACATATTGCGCATGCGTGTTCAGCTGTTTCCGTGTCCTGCCTTATTTGCGGTGGATTACAGGGCCAGAATAGACGGTCTGGTGGACAGCCTACAACTTGGAGAAGCCGCCTGAAGAAGCTGACGAAACAGTTGGCTTCGGCCGGCTGTTGTCGGCTACCTGGTTGGGGTCCGATTGATGGGCATAATTGTTTGTTTTAGACCTTGGTGGCCATGGTTCAATGCCGACGTCATTGACGGTCATGTGCATCGGTGCGTTGCAGTTTACCCCCTTCCTCCCCGAAAATCAAACCGACAGAGGTCAAAGACCATGAGTGGTACTCTGGACAATAATTACTGTGGTTTAATTTATTTTCCTCTTATTCATACTGTTACCTATTTAGCAAAGATTTTGATGGCGCAACGTTTGTACTACAGGTATTGCCAAACACATAGATATGCTCCTACTCGATTGTTTAACTTTTAGAAGTCAAACAAACGCAGTTTCCTGTTCCTCCAGGATGGATGTTTGAAATAATATGGCGTCCTGTTCGTAAAACTAAATTATGGCCTTTTCCTTTTCGCTTTTGTGTCAGTGGCATCAGTCGAGGAACCTGATCGTCTTCTATTATAGGTATTGAATCCATTTCAGGATATTCATCAGCATGCAACCGTGACAATTTCCCCAAATGTTAACTGCCTCTTGCATCACCACCTCACAGACAATCAGCGATTATCTTATCTGCTGCATACAGCAGGGAGGATAAGCAAATCATGCTAATGCTAAAGAGTTGCTTCATTTTTCGCAGGCTGCTTTTCTTAGCCTAGATTTTTAGCTTGCCTTTTATTATTCCCAGCTTAATTGTAAGCCGCCGTAATGCCACTAGAGTCGGTCCATCTACAGCTGCCTTCCCGCTTCACTCATTGAATGCTTATAGGCAACAGTCCTTTACAAGGCCAAAGTGTCCCCTTTCCATTGCGGCGTTCCACGTTCATGCTCTAAGATCGATAGGTCATAATGCTTCACTCGCACGTACTTTGGACACACGAGCTAATGTCGTATGTTGTGTGTCGGAAACTAAGTGCAATGCCCCTACTGGGGTTTTTAATTCAATTGCGCCCGACTTGTCATCTTGCCCTTGGTTGCATGCATCCGGCGCTACTGATGCGCAACCTCTGATCAAGCAGCTGTAGACATATTTCTCAGATACATGGCTAAGTCCCGGTGTGTTGATTAAATTCCGCCAAACAGACGTTTGTGTACAGCGCGTTTGGTGACATCAACTGAAGTTGATTCACGGAGTAGTACAAGATGTTCTGCGTTAGTATGTTGTGCTTATGCTCCCACAGATGGTAGTTCTGATGCTACAAAGCAGTACTGCCAGTTCAGATATCACAGTACTTGCAGGAATTAGGAATGCGCAATTAGGGTCACTTGGGTCGTTCGGTAGCTCAGCAAGATGGAAATAATGGGCTTAACGTCGTACATACCGATAACGGCGAGCATCTTTTGCAGCTGTGTGCGGAACACTAGCCGTTTATTTGTCGCACCACTTTCAGATACAGTTGGCGCCTTAGTGTTCGTAGGCGTCCTCCTGTATCTGGCCATCGATGGACCCAAATGAATCACATTGATTTAAGTTATAAATAAGGTCGTTCCTTACTATCTTATCGCTCGTTATGGGGTACGTGCGTCGACTCGGAGCATGCATGGTACGCTGTCGTATTTCGTTGAAAGTTGCATCCATCACCTCCCTCCGTTTCTAACAGTTAAATTATCAAATCCCACGGTCAGCCAAGGCTACCAAATTGTACTGTGTACTGCAATTTTGCGCCATTTTCAAAATGAAGCTTAGATTCTTTGGAATAGTCTTTAGGCAGGCATGTATGTTATTGAAGTTTCTGCCTGTGGCACTATCAATCATCTGCGCACCTGCCACTGGATATCCCAGAGGGCGGTGGGCATATTGGAATTCAGAAGAAATTTCACGGTGGGCTCTGAGTCTAGTATAGCCGTACAGGCTATTACAGACGAGCTGAAGCGGAGCCTGCTCACTGAAAAATAAGCCTAGTGGTTTAGTAGGGCGCAAATGATGGAGGATGCGGGAACACTAAGCAACTCTCGCCAGCTCTCCTAGCTGATTCGCATCACTAGTCCCATGAATTCAGGAGTCAGTGAGACAAATAAATATTGCGCAGGTGCACCTCTACACAATAAGCAGCGCCGTATGGCTCGTTAGACGAAACACGTTTAAGATCTGTTCAGTTGGACCCCTGTTTCCCAACATCTTTCTGCTCAGTTGATGTAGGTTGAGCTACGGCCGGTTAGTGTAAAGGCGCCATCGGAGTCGCTGGTCTGAAACGCGATCGACCGCCCAATCGTTTTCGGGCCTCTGGCACATATTCCTTCCCACCTGCTCTATACAAGAATAGAGATGCGGTTCACTGCAAAGCACTGACTTCCCTATACGAACATATCTGAAAGTAGAAGACTGTAAAGACAAAATGGAGTGAATCCGTGATAGTCGCAGTAAACAAGATGTGAAGTCGCACAATAGAGTTATTTGTCTAAGGTAAGTTTTGTCACAATTATTGGCCTCAATTCTCGTTCGTTGCCTAACTGCGAAACAATAATCCGAATAAGAAGAGCGCATGCCGGTTTTCGCTTTGGATGTGGCTGTATAAACCTTCTATTTATTCTACGGAAGGTGCGAGCGGAGCACCATGCATACGGCAGTCCGAGAAAAGCTGTTTTTGATTTCAAGAGTGCACTTGACTCAGTCGATCAATGCATTATGTTCGAAATAATTGCACGGATAGATGAATCTATGAAATAGGTGAACGCTGTACATGTTTTTTATCGAACATTACCGACCGCGTCACGGTATACGGTGACTTGTCAGATACCTTTCTGTCAGAATGTAGCTTTCGTCAGTGTTACCCGATTTCCCTGTTTTTGTTCACGTTCCTACTGGACTTCATCATGGAGTGTTCCCTTGCGAAGCCTCGTGATGCAGGCAATGAGGTGCTGTCGGTCGAATGGCCGGTTAATTTGCTAATCAGCGTGACATCGTCTTGCTAATAACGATTATGAGGCAGCGAAATCAACCATGAATAGTATCTCTACAGTAGTCACTTTATTTGATATGCGCTTCGCACCTTCAAAGTACAAAGTGCCGCTGCGGGATCAACAGCCACATAATGATAGCTTAACCCTGGATAGCAAGGAATTCGAAATAGTTGATCAATCCACTTTTCTTGGGAGCTGTATCAGCAACGATTGGTAGATAGTGAATGAAATATGTTCACGAATTGCAAAAACCGGAAATACTTTTCTGAATATGCTACATCTTTGGCGACAAAAGAAAGTTTCCATCCGTCTGATAGGTCGTGTTTACAAGGTCACAATGAGGGTCATCCTACTTTGTGTGTGAGTTAAACCCTTCGAATGGATGATATGAAGCGCCAGTAAGTATTCGTTCATCGGTGTCTGTAGAGGAGTGCTGGTGTCGTATGGCACCAGCATGTGCCATTTTCCACCGCTGCTGGAACTGAACCACAGCAGTAATTAACAGGTCATCCTCTGAAACTGGCAATACGATTTAGCAGGCTCGAATTTCTTATAAACTGCTTTTCCCTCCGAAAGTGTCAGCCGAGGAACGCTCTCCCAACTTATGTCCGCAAGTCAACGATATTCAACAAAACGACTTGACGATGCGTTGTCACATTGACTTTTAATATTAAAACTTCTATTAGCAAATGGGTTACCTACGCGAAAGTGTTTGTTTCCAAGATCCAATCCAATGGATGTATAGATTTATATTTTAGGATGCAAAGATCGCTGTTCTTCTACATGTTTGTGTTGGGTGAAGCAGATTGTTTTTCCTTTATGTATGAATTGTTATTTTCCTCATACTTTCCATCCCAAGGGACTTGTTAAGTATTGTTTTTTAACCGTAATATATGGATGTTCCATTGGCCATTTCCGTATACTGGAAGAAGAGATAGGTTGTTTAATTAAATCGTGTACACTCGTCTACAAAACCGATTCTGTGGGCATAGCAGACAGAGCAGTTTCTAGCAGATCAACCATGATCTTGTAATGTGACCTTAACTTCTCAAATTTTCTGAAGTAGCTTCAGAAAGAACCAACCAGTATTTCTTTTGTATTGCGACATCATAGCTGGGATGTTTTCCACCTTCAGCTAGTGTGTATCGTGCTGATTATGAACCAATATTTCTGTCTGTTACTGAGCCAGTTATGAAATTGTACCCCGATAATCATCAGAGTAATGCACAATTTACCTGTGTTGATTTTTCGAATATGATGTTTAAGCGCCGCAATTGTTTGTGAAGAGTGAGCTTGCGCCCCCAGAGCACCCATAGGCTAGGAAACGATAAAAGTGTAAAGTGCATGCGTGCTTTTGTAGAAAAAGGCTAAAGTTATTGGGAGTTACCAGCGGCAACTACTAGTAGTTACGTAGAGATCTCGTATTAATATTCCAAGCACAGATGGCTCACAGGCACAAATATAGGCAGTTGATTAAACGTAGACCGCAGGCTAGTTTCGAAGGCAATCAACCGCAGCTGAGTGAACAACATTACTTTGTAGACTGTCGGTGCAATTACAACTCCACTCAGGTATGGTTCCCAGTAAACAAGATCACATATGCTGATGCTTTTTCGTCTAGTTTGGCCATCTTTGATGCATTACTGGAATCAGCTTTTACACCACATCAGATTACTACATAGACGGTGCATTTTTGGGATAAAATCTTTTGTTATTCACACGAGTAAAATTTTGCATTTGTTCAGAAGTGACGTTAACTGTACTACACATTAACATACATTTAAAATTTTGTGATCAACGTTTACCTAACCCTCTGGAGCAATGTATCACTAAGGACTATATGATTTGGAAGGATCTACTGAGAAGAGCGTTGCAATATGAAGACGGTTTTAGTTTGTACTTTAGGTAAGATACCGTGTTACGATAAACGGTTTGCGGAATTTTTTTAACTACAGCTGTATACGACAGGGGTATCAGCTCTCAGGTGTCCACGCAACTTCGCTACTGACAGATTTGTGGAGGCATTTGTCGCCACACCTGGCTTGGAAAGTGTGGGTTTTTTCTAAGTGACCGGCTTCTCGTCCTGGAGCAAACAAGCCATATGTTTCTGGTCTGTGGCAGTCCACAAAGCAGCACGATAGATTAGCATTGGCTGTTAAAGTTTCTGGACCATATGTTGCAACCTGCCTTTGCAAATTTTCTGAGTCGACATAGACCAGTCCGCGCACTGAACATTAGTTTGGCGCATTTTGAAGGTTATCAGAACTGCAACTGCCTAGACAGCCACATCTGTACATGCGGACTAAATGTGTAATCTGTGAACAGCGTCAGTAAGTACCGCTGCGTATTTTCTAAACGTGGGCAGTTTGGAAGCCGGTGCGACATCAGTCTTGCCATGTAGTGTAAACTTCACAATGCCGACACCCGCTGAAACTTACTCCATGATTGCAAAGTGCGGACGATCAGAAATTTCGAATAAAAGTTGCAAATGGATTTGACCACCGTTGTCCTCATAGTTTAGCTTCGACATCATGTGAATACCACGTACACATTAATCTTGGGGGTCGTGTGGTTTTTAATGTGGGAGCAGCAATTCGACCACTATGCAATGTTTGTGTAGCTTATTTGTAAATAAAAGTGGAATAGCAAATATCCGATAAAAAATCAGGAGGAATCAAGAATCGAGGCTAGAAATTGTTCTCACTTGCATTCTGAAAACCTCTGAGTCTAGATGTGAAAGGAGATAACTAGGTTTGAAGTGAGACAAATATTGGGCAAACTAAATTCTACTTCAGCAGTATTCGTGTTATGAGCACCATGCTCTCTCCCACCTCCGCTCACCTTACGGGGGTGAGTTAATGCTGACAAATACCTAGGTTAAATATGAGCTCAGAAAAGCCGTCCCCTTTAAGATTTTCGCGAATGTAGCAGTCGTGTTAAATAGGACTATTGGTGAATCCTGCAAACTCGTAAACCTTCGTGTCAAATTGCGAGCGTTGAAGTTCCCAAATCTAGGTAAGCTGCTACTATATGCAATGTCAATTGACAAGTTGGTGAACAGTAACTTGTAGTCAATGTGACAAACCGGATAATAAACCGCTTGGAATCCACCGATTTGTATCACCTGTAGAGGACTTTGCATAGACGGCATGCTAAAACAGCAGTTTGAAGAAAACAGCACCCAACTAAGACAATCGTAAGTATACCCCGTCCTGCAATTGCATTGTTGGTAAATATTCTCGGCCATTCATACTGTCTAGCACAGGAATTATCTGCTGGTACCTGATCTAATGCGCAATGAGACTTAATGGCTTAAATTTGGCAGCTGGGATCATCTGACTTGCTTACAAATCTGACATACGGAGGAAACCGAATTAGTACACAGCGTTTGTTCTAAAATTTCAATCGACGTAACGGGGAGCAATTACTAATCCATCCGATATACTGGAACTACTTTGGAAACTTTCGGGGAGTCATTGTTTCAGTAGGGAGTGGCAAACGACCGGTGGATACCTTTGTTTAACTTATGAAGCTTTGTTTTTGACATATTGAATTCCTCAGGCAAATCGATCTTGCTATAACGCGTGTTTCAAATCATCGTCCGTCATTCCAGTGTGTAACCTGTCTACGTGACACCGATGACATTGCATTTTTAGGAAAACTTAGTGATCTATCGAGTTAACTTATTGAAAATGTTTTGAGATTACGTATAAAGGGAGGATGGTGTCTCGGTATCTAGGATCCCACACTCTGCTTAAAGCACTATGTATTGGGGAATGCAGACTGTTGTGAGGTCGACCGTTATTCACTCTTTTGATGGGATAATGACTTATCGCCCGGAGCTTGATTTGTCCAAGGTACTTCTGGATTCTGGTCCGGACGTATTGCGGACCCACTTGAAGGAGCAGTAAAATGATGCATCTGTGTAATCACTGGTACGTTTGCTTTCACTTATAAGCTCATATTTAGTCTTTCAAACTTACTAAAACGTTTAATCTTAGTTCAGTTTGAAGGCATTTCCGATTTCTTCGCTAAATTTCTAACGCTTCTGTCGCTGTTCGCTCCGACTAAACGAATAGTTTTAGGAATTTCAGTCGCGGCCTTTTTTATTTAATGAGTGTGGTCGCCTCTTGAGCGACAGAAGATAAAGAGTATATAAGCAAATTGTTTCTCAAGTGAACCGTCACTGTCCAACTCGTGATTTCTAAGTGCCCGCAATTACTTACCACGACAAGATTTGTTAACTGATTTCAGTGGCCTTCCATGCACGGAATGCTCGCCTGTGATTGGTCCACTGGCTCTTGTAGTCGTAAAAATGTAGTCCTCTTGCACATAGTATCCACCTGATACTGAAAGTCGATTGAGAGCTGTTTTTCCCAATTGATATCTTGATTATAGCTCAAGGGCGCAGCTGTGTCAATGACCAAAATCATTTTGCTACATCTGTACACAGTTTACTACAAAGTGGCAGTTCAGAGCCATTTCTTTGCTACTGTAGTCTGTCTACTATGCAAATTTTGGGATGAAACTGGAAGATCATGAAAAGAAATTGTCCCCACATATTGTCTGTTTTCATAAGATCTTCAAGTGACTCAATGGCTCGAGGGCAAAGGCAAGATGCCCATCGCAAGTCCCATGGTGTGCACGGAACCGAAGGGTCAAACGACAGACTTCTACTTCCGCCTAATCAGTGTCATTGGAATCTTCAACCGCAATAAGGCAAAATTCATTAACTCAATCTTTCATCCGATATTTGACAAGTTATTCATGAGTCCACCTTACCCATTCCAATGCCTGCAGTTAACATGATAAGTAATGATTCCGCATCGTCAACTTCCCCTGATTATAACCTGTGAAATCTTTGAAGCTGATGTTGTCAACCCACATCGCATTAAACAATCACAGCTGAATCACTTGGTACGTGACCTGGGCTGGCCTAAAGAGAAGTCAAATTTGCTGACATGGCGGTTACAGACGTGGCACTTACTTGCTGCAAACAACAAGGTGACCGTATACAGAAAGCCAAGTGTTAACTTATAGGGTTTCTAATAGAAAGGTAAGCGGAGCCAATGTAAAGACACGATGTCGCGCACGGGCTTACCGCGGAGCACGTGTGTTGTCTGTTGCACGCGAAGGTCACATACGCGAGCGGGGAACGACCGTCGACCGTTTTGCCGAATTTGGAAAGCGGGTGCAAACCGATTGGCCAGCAATTACAAGCCGGAATCAAGGGAGGAGAACCATTCTGCCAAATTTGGAAATTCCGTGCGACAGAACCAACCCACATTGGCTGAGAGCTAGACGTTTCTAAAATTAGTATGTTTCGTTCACCAAGAAATAGAACTGACCTGTCGTGTAGAATAGACTCCCTGTTTACCGAGTCTTGGTCTTCTTTATCCCGTCGGTTGATTGGGCGCGTGATTGAGCAATCAGGCGGTCGTAGTCTCGCAGGCGCAGACTAGCAGCAGTGCAGCAGTACGAAGGCAGCTTTACAACAGTGGCGACATGAGTCAGAAGAACCCAAAGATGTCAGTCAGATTTGAGCAATTGCAGTCTCTGTTGCTGCAACAGCAGGCGCATTTTGAGAAACGCACGCCAACTGATCGAAACGCTTACCAATTATTTGTCACTACAGGCAGGCTCGGTAACAGGAATAAGTGAACTTTGTCCCTCAGCAGAAACTTTGACCCAGCAAGTTTGAGTTCCGTTACCATGCTGATGCCGGTATTACCTTTGAATTGTGGTTTCATATATACGATACCTGTTTCGCGTTGATTTAGCCGGTGTTTCAGAGGACAAGAGAGTACGCCTCATGCTGCGGAAATTGGGTGCGGCCGATCACGATAAGTTTATGAATTTCATCTTGCCGAAAAAGAGCACTGATTTAACATTAGAAGAAGCGGTTGCTACTTTGTCCCAGATATTTGGAGAGCAGTCGTCATTATTCAATATCCGATACAAGTGTCTGGCAATGACCAAGCGAGATGACGAAGACTGGGTTACTTACTCTAGTCGCGTAAATCGTGAGTGTGAACGGTCGCTGTTTCACTAGCTGACAGCTGATCAGTACAAGTGCCTTATTTATGTGTGTGGTCTTCAAGCAAACAAAGATGCGGATGCCCGGAAAAATGTACTGAGCAGAATTGAACAAAATCCCGAGATCACACTGCAAGAAGTGACGAACCAATGCCAACGGTTGATGAACTTGAAGCATGATGCTGCGATGATCTAACAGTCCTCTATCCAGAGTAGTCAGGACATCATTTGCAGGGTCAGCAGAAGTCCTCAGAAAGAATCGGTTCATGTGAGTCCACCACATTCTAAACCCTCTTCTGCTTGTTGGTTTTGCAGGAAATGGCACTTTGGTCGAAACTTCCCGTTCCGAAATCACATTTGCAATCGTTGTGGTAAGCGAGGGCACAAAGAGTCGTGTTGTTTTGCGAAGCGACTAACAATGAGCGGAATACTTCGTCGAATCCCAGTGCGCTTCCGATGTCACAACGAGGCCAAAACTTTGACGGCGACTTTCAAGGTTGACAGTGTCGGCAGGCGTAAGTTTACAATTTTGAAGATCAACGATAAGGACGTTTAGCTGCAGTTGGATACTGCGTCAAACATCACTTTGATTTGTCGAGACACATGGTGTATGCTGGGACGACCACCGCTTGTCCACACAGACCACACAGCACGAAACGCATCCGGCGTTATTTTGAAACTTCTCGGAGAGTTGCATTGTCAGGTCAGTTTCCGTGATCAGCACATTCGTACAACCTGTTTTGTCACAGATTAACCAGGATTGAATTTGCTGGGTCTCGATTGGATGGAGGAATTGAAATTACTTGACCAGTCAGTTAACAGTATTTGCCAGAAATTACAAGTTGAGAAACCGCAGAGACGCAGAATATGAGCCTCGAACTTTACAGTCAAATTGCAGAACTGAAGCGACGCCACGAAAGTTTGTTCCAACCCGGTCTTGGATGCTGCCGGATAGCCAGAACCGATCTGAACCTCAAACCAGACGCCAGACCAGTCTTTAG